>LQMS01002285.1:0-49511 GCA_001657455.1 Spathaspora girioi | reverse complement strand
TATATATTATTTCTTATAAAAGTACGGCAAAATAGATAGAATTTACAGTTACAACTTGAAAATTTTCCGCGTTGTTAAAAAAAACGCTATACAAAATTTCATACGAGAAGGAAGAGCTATATTGTACTAAAACAAGAAGAATAGACAGAAGGAAATAGATCGAACAAAGAGCATAAATGTCAACAGTATGTAATTAATACGCCCACTACTTGGCCACTTACTAGTCGGACCTTTTTTACTAACACAGCCAATCTAGTTCCAACCAATAAATCCCAAACCATTTCTTAAATCATTAATCGGTAAACAAGTAATTGTACGTCTTAAATGGAACAAAACTGAATATAGAGGAACATTAATATCTATAGATAATTATATGAATTTACAATTGGATCAAACGTATGAAATTATATATGAAAATGACCAAGAACCAGATACCAAAAACGAAGAATTAATTGGGGAAATCTTTATTAGATGTAACAATGTCCTTTTCATTAGACAAGCTAAAGAAGACACCGAGAAATTTGACGCTGAAGCGAATGCTCAGCCCGAGGAGGAACAAGAAGATGTAGTAGCGACGGAACAAGAAAAAAATGGCGACGATAACAAGAAAGAAGAAATGGAAACTGATTAGTAGAACTGTTACTACACAGTATTCCTCCCTATCATTTACCTTCTTGTGTGTGTATAAATATTTAGTTTATAGCTTTGTAATATAAAATTCCCATAGTTAAGCAAATGTTGGTCTCTTTTCTTTTGCTCACTATTTTTTTTAGTTTTTTTTTGTTCTGGAAAATCCGAAGAGTGATATATGTTCACTATTCTGTAAGATCTTTACACTTAAGAATGTCAGCAGAGCCAGAGGTTGCTCCATATGGAGGTTTCTTGACCAGAACTCTTGATGTTGAAAAAGAAAGAGACGAAAAATTAAAACAACAAACAATCGAAGTTAATGTTAATGGACAAACACAAACAATTAGACCCGAAGCACTTTTCATTCAAGGTGTTGATAACTTATCCAGTGACGATATTAAAGCATTTGTCGATTATTACTTGAATTATAACGTTATCGAAGAAGAAGGGGTTGACCAAGATGAGGGCGCGCCTAAGAAAATTACATATGAACCGCTTCCATTTGATGACCAAATTCAATTCAAAATTGAATGGATTAATGATTCTTCAATAAATATAAGATTTGACACTCACGAAGATAGTGCAAAGGCATTACATCATCTTTCAATCACTCAGGGAAATCCAGAATTAATTGATGTGGACCAAATGCCGGAAATATCGTTTACTGATAATGAATATATAAATAATATTATTCAATTACGAGAATCAAAACCTTATACTCCAGTGATTCAATTTCGTAAACATCAAAGTCTTGCTAATAGAATAGGAATCAACCCAGATGCTGATATAACTATTAAGGATCTCATCACCTCCACCACCATCACTGGCGAAGCAGCAGATATGGAAGAAGACGATTCTTCAGTTGTTCTTTATATAAGACAATCTTTCCAACTGGATAGAAAAGTTAAAAATGCTGCTCAATATTCAAGATATTATTTGATGCATGGAGAACCTGAAAGGAAACCTTATAGACCAAGACACAGAAGAAGAAAAGATGAAGAAATTAAACCTAAGGAACAAGCACAGGAGACTCAAGAATCAGAGGTTGCCGAAGAAGATTTATTTGCTGATCGTTTATCATTTATTGAAAATAGAAAATCTCGAGAATCTTCAGCAAGATCAGAAGAATTTAGTAATGAAGAAGATCTTTTTGCTGACAAATTAAGACAAAGAGAGAGGTCAAGATCACCAGTACGATTCACCTCTAATAATCATAGATCTAACCGTTACAGACAACGATAGAGAGTTATTTAGTAAGAAATGTTATATACTAATAATATGCTTTTTTTTGGTTGAATTTTTACAAAAAATAAATGAAAAAGAATTGAAATTTACATGCTAAAATAATACTCTCTAATTTCCTTCTTGTCCAAAATCATCAGTGAACTTTATATGCTGAGCAATATCAGCTTCATTAACCGTAGGTCTATTGTTCTTTACTGCTTTTATAAAATCTTTCACAGTTAAAGGTGGTTCTTTTAATTCATCTGTTCCAATATCCATCCAATTCATTTCTCGAGCTCCCGTATCACCAGGCGAACATGGAGTTAATTTTTCCTTACCATCTTCATCAATAACTGGTTTGAAATGAGTTGCTTGTTGAATTTTACGTATAGGTTGCATCAATGCATCTCGAACACATACTGCAACATCATGACCAGAATATCCATCCGTCATTTCTGCCAATGTTCTTAAATCATGAGGAGTACATTCACATGGAACTTCTCCAATATTAATTTCAAACATTCTTGTTCTAGCTTCAACATCAGGTAATGGAATATAAATTCTTCGTTCAAATCTACGTCTAACTGCTGCATCTAATTGCCAAGGAATGTTTGTTGCCCCTAAAACTAAAACTCCTTGAGAATCATTCCCAACCCCATTCATTTGAACTAATAATTCTGTTTTAATTCTTCTCAGGGCTTCACTTTCTCCTTCACCTCTAGGTCCACATAATGCATCAACTTCATCTATAAAAATAATTGAAGGTTTATTTTCTCTTGCCATAGTAAATAATTGTTTAACTAATCTTTCCGATTCACCCATCCATTTAGAAACTAAATCAGATGAAGATACACTGAAAAAAGTTGAATTTGCCTCTGTGGCAACTGCTTTTGCCAAATAAGATTTACCCGTACCTGGAGGTCCAAATAATAATATACCCGAGGTAGGCTTTCTATTTCCAACAAATAATTGAGGAAATTTAACTGGTAAAATAACTGCTTCTTTTAATGCTTCCTTGGCACCATCTAAACCAGCTATATCTGACCAACTAACATTTGGTGTTTCCGAAAGAATAGCTCCGGCTAAAGCACCTCTTAATTTTTTTGTATCTGCATCATCATCATCGCCACCACCTCCACTTCCATCCTTCTTGGCTGCTTTGGTAGATCCGTTAGTTGAACTCTCTCCCGAATTTGATTTATTTTGTTGCTTCTCTAAATGATCTTTTAATTGTTCAGCTCGCGTTAAATATTCAGTAAATTTAGATTTAACTAATTCTTTAGATTTGGGATTTTTTTCATATTTTATAGCCAACATTAAATAATCTAACCCATTATAGTATAATTTATATGCTTCTTCATATCTGGTGGCTGTATCTGCATCAATCGCTTTTTGAACTAAATCAATCCCCTTACTTAAAAAATCAGATGCTCCTGACATTTTCTACTGTTACAAAAAAAATTTATTATGGTTATCTATGCTGTCTATGTGTGTGTGTGGTTGTCCGCCCCCCACTTCTCTCGCTGGCGATATGAAATCTGTCTGGAGAATCAACAAAAAAAACCAAAAAAAAAAGAAATCACTCGCAAATCCGCACACGTGATAAATCCCTAGGTGCGGCGGTAGTTAATGTAGCGTGAGCCAAAAAAGATTTAATATTATTTTTTAAAATGTTGAATGATAAAGTCATCGGAGGACGCCACCGGATGCCGAGGAAAATCTATTTATTGACACCCGTTTCCGACATTATGATCCATTTTACTCGATGTAACTTCAAAAAAGTTATAAATAGAATAAATAAGTTTCGAGAAGATTCATCGGAAAAATATATCACCAGACAAAAAGAAAAGAAAACTTTAACATTTAACTTTCTGAAACACTTGAAATCTTGATACAGTTCTTTTTTTCACCCCTTGAGAAGTTTTGCCCATGTGTTGTTAAATTTCATATAATGTTTACTTGTTTACAAATTTAGCCATCTATTTTCCGGTGTTCCGGTCCATTAGGTTTATAGTTTCTTTTCATCATGTGCCAATTTTTCAAGCGTGATTCATAACCAGGCTAATTTGAAAGGGGCTTATTGCTCCTGGCACACCGAGTGAATGCAAATGAGGTGAAGTCACCATTGATGATTCACCACAATGGCAGGATCAAAGAAATAATAAACGAAAAAATAATAAACAAGTCATTAGATATTTTTCCAATGGGGTGAGTTTGGGCTAATGGTGGCACAAGGAACGTTAAGGGGGGTGTTAACTTAAGGAAATTTTGTTCACAAGTTTTTGTTGCAAATTCCCAACCATATTCCTAATTAGGACAGCATCGGACAATTTGTCACCTGAGTAAAAAAAAACCAAAAAAATATTCTTAAAAGAGTCACGATTGCAACAACACCTTAAACCAACATACATCATCTTAATCAAATGAAATAAGTCATCGCCAATATGAACATGTTTCAAAAATTATACTACTAAATTTTCATTAAAGTGCATATATACTTTTGAAATTCCTTTTCTATTTTTCTTTTTAACTTTTGTAGGAAATTATATTAATTTACTTCTAACAATCTTATTCTAAGAGATTTAATATTCACATAATACTTACTTAGATTATTAAAAATGACTGTCCCATCAGATGATTCAAATTCATCTCTCCTGCCTCGCAATTCAATCTCATCCCAAAAGGATCATTCCTTTGAGGGATCAAGTGGTTCTGCTTATGTCGAACCTTTAAGAGAACAACCATCAAATTCATCAGCCCCACGTAGGTATTCAATTTCAAGCCAATCTCAAAGAAGTCAAAGAAGTTCAGGTTCAAGGTTTTCGAATTTAACTGGTATATCACAAGTTTCATCTATGGTTAGTGCAATTAGGGATGATAGATTATTAGATGCAGATGATAAAGCAAGAGCAAGCTATGCCGAACGTGGTCGTTCAGCAGCTTCATTAGTATCAGAAGAGTTAAATAAATCTATCAACCGTAATGTAAGAAAAAGAAGATCCACTCTGATCCTGCTTGAAGGTGGTAAGCTTCCACAAGGTGTGTTTGATGAAGGGAAACTTGAAGGAGAAGAACAAGAAGAGGAAATAGAAGAGGAAGGTATTCCTCCACAAGATAAAGGTTTTGCATGGTTTGTTGCATTGTGTTCTATGTTAGCTGCATTTAGTACTTGGGGTGCAAATGCAGGTTATGGAGTTTTCCTTGGATATTACTTGACCAATAATATCTTCCCTGGAGCCACTAAATATGATTTTGCATTGATTGGTAGTCTTGTTAAATTCTTGGGACATTCTTTATCAGCAGTTGCAGCCCTTGTACTTAAAATATTAGGATTTAGACTCACCCTATGTGTGGCTATTGTTTTACAAACCCTAGGATATATGCTTGCTTCAATTTCAACCAAAATTTGGCAACTTTATTTAACTCAAGGTTTACTTGTTGGACTTGGGTTTGTACTTGTATATATTCCAGCCTCATTAGTCCTTCCAGAATGGTTTAAAACTAGAAGAGCTACCGCGTTTGGAATTTGTGTTTCAGGTACAGGTTTAGGGGGTGTGGTGTTTGCTCTTTCCATCAATAACGTAATTGAAAGATCCGGAAATCATAGATGGGCCCTTAGAATGGTAGGGTTTGTTGTATTATTTGCTACAATTATCTGTGCCCTTGGTATGAAACATAGACGTAAAAGTAATATAACATTGAAGGAATCATTATCTTCTTCATTCATTACTGATACCTTCAAGATTGTCTTTGATTTCAGAGTTTTCAATAGTAGAGGAATGATTTTCCTTGTTTTATGGTATGGTGTTTCCCTTATGGGTTATACATTGATGATATTCACATTATCTTCATATGCTACCCTGGTTGGATTAACACCCAAGCAGGGTTCTAATTTGACAGCAATTCTAAATGGATTCCAAGTTGTCGGTCGTCCTTTAATAGGTGCTGTTGCTGATAGGATTGGACGGGCCAACACAGCTGCTATTGTTGGGGTAATTAGCACTGTTTTCATGTTAGCATTTTGGATTAATGCCTCTACTTATGGAGAATTAATTGCGTTTAGTGTTTTATCTGGTATGATCATTGGATTTGGTACCTGTTTATCACAACCATTATGCGCAGACCTTCTTGAAGATCAGTTAGAAATGTTACCAGCAGGTTGGTCAGGATTAAATATGTTCGTTTCTCCTGCTGTTCTTGTTGTTCAAGTAATTGCTTTAGCTTTGGTAAGAGAACACAGTTCTAAACCATATTTAAATACTCAGATATTTGCTGGGGCAGGATTTTTCGCTTGTGTCATATTAATATTCCCTGTTAGAGAACATTTGATTTATAATATTATAACCAAACGTCTTACTGAAGCTGAATACCAAATCAAGAATATTAGACCCACCACTACCGCTGGTTATTTAAAAGCAAGCGCATTTGAAGAAAGTGATAAATTGTTAGAACAGGAGATGCTAATGGACAGAATCGATAGATACAACCGTTTATCCGAGTCTAATTTACTGGCCTATCTCATGAGAATGTTTTATCCAATTAGAGCATAGAAGTTATTTATACAATCGAGATTTTTAAAGTTTATAGTTTAATGTTATATAGTGAGTTTTTGTCATATTTATTTTTCGTTCATTGACAACTTGTGAAGAGGATGTAAGTGAAGGTAAGAGGTACGAATGGCGAAGGTCAATTCCCCTCCGAAGCATCTCCTCGGCAAAAAGCCTATTTTTTGCGGAGAATGGCCGGAAAGAGGCTCCGACATATTTTTTTACCTTCAATTTAGAGTCACTTGAGCAAGAAGCTCCGAGTCCAGCAGGATATAGACCAACTCAAGATCTACCCGGTTTATTACCAGGTAACATTTGAACATACAATATTTCTTTTATCGAGTTAATTTAATTCAACTTAGTTTCTAATTACTAATCATCGCGGGTACCTAATTCCGCGGTTGCATGAAAAAAAAACATTTAGCGGAAAAAGAAAAGTATGAGCAATAGTAAATACCAAGGCAATATAAATATAGTTCAAAGCCTAGTTGTCGATGGAAGGCCTCGAAATATAGCAAATATTCATCCCTTAAATTTCAGATGTCACTGTCTGACGAAGAATTACACTCGCTATCGAAAAGAAGTGAATCTATGATGTCGCAAAGAGATGATGAAATAGCAAGCATACATCCATACCCTTTGACAACGGTAACCTCAAGATCCAGCCGTGCCACACTATCAAGGATACGATCTAACCAAGCAGAACTTTCTAGAATTATAACTGGTATTCGGGACGATCGACATTTGGATGAAGTTGAAAAGGAAAAATACCGAGAAAGAGGTGAACCAGACTACATATTGGCTAGCCAGTTAGATTTAGCCAGCATTCATACTAGACCTAAATCAACGACTGATTTGGAATCAGGTAAGAATAAATCGTTGAACTATGAAGTGAGCATATCTGACGAAAACTACCTGGAAGAACAAATAGACCAAGGACCCCCTTTAGATAGAGGTATCGCATGGCTAATGGCAATTTGTGGTATGTTAGCTGTCTTCTCAACTTGGGGAGCCAGTGCAGGTTTCGGGGTGTTTTTGAATTTTTATCTTTCTGATAATACATTTCCTGGGGCATCTAAATACGATTTTGCCTTGGTTGGAGGTACGGTTATGTGTTTAGCAAATATTTTATCTCCCTTTGGTGCATTATTATACAAAATGCTCGGCTTCAAACTAGTTTGCATTCTTGGTATTTGTTTGCAAACTGCTGGATATATACTAGCATCATTTGCAACTAAATTTTGGCAATTATATTTAACACAAGGTGTAGTGGTTGGTGTTTCATTTGTATTAATTTTCATTCCAGTGACGTTAGTCTTACCCACTTGGTTTCTTAAACACAAAGCAACATCTATGGGTATTGTTGTTTCAGGTGCGGGATTAGGTGGGTTGGTTTTCTCCTTAAGCATCAACAAAGTTATTGAACAAACTGGTGATCAAAGGTGGGCATTACGAATGGTTGGATTGGCCACTTTGTTTGCATCATTAATTGTAGCGGTAGTATTGAAACCAAGAAACCAAAAGCCAGTACCCTTAAAGGAAGGATTAAGTATGCAATTTGTCAAAGAAAATGTTAAACTAATCTTTGATCCCAAGGTCTTTAAAAGTTTGGGGTTATGTTACCTTGCCGCGTGGTTTGCCATTGCACTTACTGGTTATACATTGATGTTGTTTTCATTATCGTCATTTGCTACTCTGACTGGGTTAACTCATTCACAAGGTTCTGTGCTAACTTCACTAATGAATGCCGCTCAAACGGTAGGTCGTCCTTGTATGGGTCTTTTAGCTGATAAGCTTGGTCGGGCAAACTTTACTGGATTATTGTGTTTACTCAATAGTGTTTTACTCTATGCATTTTGGATAAACGCTACCAGTTACGGCGCATTGATCGCATTCAGTACTATTATTGGGCTTATTATTGGCGTGGGATCATCAATGGCACAACCATTACTTGCCGATATTCTAGAGGACAATCTTGAGAAGCTTCCTGCTGGGTGGTCGGGTATAAATATTTTTGTTTCTCCCTTTTGTCTCCTTGCGGAAGTTATCGCATTAGCATTGGTAACAAATGGTTACAAACCCTATTTGCATACTCAAATTTTCGCTGGAACATGTTTCTTTTCGTGTTTCATATTGATGTTTTTAGTAAGAGAGTTCCTTGTCAGAAGACTTTTATCAAAAAGATTACTTACATCAGAAGCAAGATTAAATATGATTAGAGATTCAACAGAAAGTTTGAAATCTATACCAGTTCCAGAAATGGTAGACAACGTAGATGGGGAACTGGATGAAATTTTGGAAGAAAGAATCACTAGGTATAACGGATTATTACAAGGAACAACAACAGGATTTTTCATGAGAATGATATATCCCGTGAGAATATAGCATGCAAACATTTTTTGCATTTATTTATTATTTATTTTCAATTAGACGTCAACACTTGCATTTCTCTTCTACGAAATCATAAATAACTTTGTAAATATGTATTACTTTTTTCTATACATTAGACCGGTTTCAAAAAAACGATATTAAAGTACACACAGAATCCCAACCTAATATATATATGTGAAAATGAAATATATATGAAATAAAACGTAAATAACAAATATATCCCCTTAACGATTAGACTTGGCAACTCTTTCTAATTCATCCTTCTTCTTGATGGCGTAAGAAGTAGAAGAACCCTTAGAAGCATTGATTAATTCTTCAGCTAAACATTCAGCAATAGTCTTGATGTTTCTGAAAGAAGCTTCTCTGGCACCAATGGTTAATAAAGCAATAGCTTGGTTGACTCTTCTTAATGGAGAGACATCGACAGCTTGTCTTCTAACAGTACCGGAAGAACCAATTCTAGTGGAATCTTCTCTGGCACCAGAGTTGACAATAGCATCAACTAAGATTTGGATTGGGTTTTGTTCAGTTAAGACGTTGATGATTTCTAAAGCGTGCTTGACGATTCTAACAGCCTTCAACTTCTTACCGTTGTTTCTACCGTTCATCATCAAAGAGTTAGTTAATCTTTCAACAATAGGACATTGAGCCTTTCTGAATCTCTTGGAAGCGTATTTACCAGCAGTGTGGGAAACAAAGACTGGAGATCTGATTTGAATGTAGTCAACTAATGAAACATCGCTGACTTCAACATCGTCAAAAGACCACTTGTTGAATAACTTAACTTCTCTTTGAGCTTCTTGGACTTCAGTTGGGATAGGGGTAGCTAATTCAACTAATTGTAATTCTTCTTGAACGACTTCTTGAGGTTGTTCTTCGTACTGTTCTTCAACGTCAGACATCTTGTATAGTTCTACGGAGTGGATACTGCTTAAGTCTAAGAAGATGGTATATAAATTTTTTATATTTTTTTTCTTCACATATGGTGAATGGAATCGCAGCTTTTCCAGCGTTTTTTTCATGGGTTACCCGGAAAATAAGTGCTGAGATGTTTGTTTTTCGCAATCAATGTAGTGAATATTTCAGTATACTTACCAAATTAGGAAATACCCAACCCTAAGAATCTGCACGTGATCAAGATTTCCTTGGAAGCTTTTACCAGCACTCCAATAATATTAGTTTCAAGTTCAAATAAATACATCTACTGGTGATACATTAAGAGAAACGAATAATGCTAGTAATTCAATTGTCCGAGCCGGCAAAGATGAGTTCTTGAGTTAATGAATTCCAGGGACAATCGATACATAATTAAGTATGGCTGCCAGGGGGGGCGCTATTTGCAAATATGGTTAAAGATTGGCATTCGGTGGTCTATTGATTCAAACTAGTTCAGAAATTTCTATATATTCACAAGCGATGAAACTGCTAGGGTTTGGTGGCTATTCTATCTTCATTTGATTTTGCAATTACTGCACCCTTTTCACCTGCATGTAAGGAAGCTGAAAATTTTTATCGACGAATTTACCTGATCAGCCCAATTAGGAAATGTAATGTCTGGTCTGATGTGTAATTGTGAGAATGGCTGCACAATTATTCCTCCGGAAAATCTTGTTTTCTTCTAAGAACCTTAGGTGACATGGTATCCCTTTGCGGGCTATGATATTCATTAAGTTCTACAGAATCAAAACCATTACCCCAACCTGCAAGAAGGAGAATGGAAAACCCAATTGCAGCGAAAATTTCAGAGGTACTAAGGTTGTGCAACAGTAATAAAACCAAGGGGTTTTTTAGCGTGCAAATTCCTCTGGAAGAGTCACACATAAGCTGGTAAATCTGGTAATACACAAAATTATTTCTTCCATAGTAAATCAATCGTCTCCAAGTGAGATCATGTATTATAATATGTAGTTATACAGTTAGAATATACATAATACTACTAGGAAAAGACAGATAGTCTCCTACGACGGTTAAATTCTCAAAAATAAATTCAAAATAATATTTGAACAACTACAAAAATAAACCAGAAGTTTCCAAGCTGAACACGAATCCCGGTCTTCAAGAAGTGATGGAAAGGATTCATGTCACGGTTGAAGCTGAAGTAGCTGATTATGCTGGTGGTAAATATGTAGTTGTTGTTGATAAGTATGTTGTTGTTGATGATGAAGTGTAAAATGAAAGCGAAATGGTAAGGAAATTAGAAGAGACGAGAGGCTTCAATATCAAGCTTAAATCACCATAGTAGATCAAAGAAATCTGTAAATATAATCATTACTGAATTTTTTTGGGAACAGATAATATTCACGAGATAATATTTGGTTTTGTAACCCGATTACTTTTCACTTTTATATTTCTATCTTTTTTTACTTTTGGCATTAAGGAAAACCAAATAAAATTAAGTAGAAAAGCCTGCTTTAGTTATTATAATTGATGACACAAGTTGTTGAAGTTTTCATAGTTAAATGGAGTAGCGCTTGGCGATTATTCAGTCGTTGCTGCCTACATGTGATAGGCTCAAAGAGTTTCATAGCCATAACAAAAGCGCGTATTTCACCATACTTCTGATAAGTCTGTGGCTGATTTTTTCTACTCTCCGTACAAAAATTTATATTATTTTTATACATACTTAATTATGTGAATCTGAGGAATAACACAGGAAAAACCTCAATGAGATGGACCAATAGGGTAATTTGTTGAGTCGTTTGAAAATTGCTGCCCATTTGTTGAGAATTGGTGTTGTTTTGCTCTATTTATTTAGTAGTAAATTAAGTAGATTTGACAACATTTCAGAACACAAAGCTGAAGAACTAGTTCCTGAGGCTGATTCGGCTAACGCTCCGAACAATACAACAGGCCACTTATTTTAATTGCTCGGGTTTATTGTTTTTACTTGGCATTGAGGACACTATACAATTTGTAAATCGCATAGGAAACTCTAATCCTTAGGATACGCATTGAAGAATATTTATTGGTAACAATCACCAGTTACCGCTGATTACAGTGATGAATAACATAAGTAGGAAAATCCTTTTGTTGGCGGTAATCACCAATCACTGCACTTCTCTTGATCGTGTAATAATTTATTTTTTATGAGACTAATTCGTAAAAAAACCAAGAAAAATAATGTGCGTTTGCCAAAAAAATAATTGAATTGCAAACAAGGTTTATGATCGAACCATAGAACTTAATGGGAACTCTATGGAGAGAATCAGAAGTGAAGAAACTAATATTTAAGACCCATAAATCTTATAGTTCTCTCTTTATTTAGGGATTTAGAATGAATTTCTAACCTACCAAATTTTAAGAATGTTTATTACTCGCTTATTTACATTGGTTTTATTTTTAATATGTGGCTTAGAAGCTGCATATTATTCTAATGTGACACATGTGCCTTTTGCCATTGCTGCTCCTAAATGCTTGGGAGCAGATGAAGTAGCTAAGGATGTATTCTTCGGATACATTAGTGGGTCCAAGACTGAATCTCATAAAACTGCTACTTTAAATGCCATTAACTCGTTCAAGAAACAGCTAAATGAAAACCCTAATCAAGAGTCATTTAGATACAGAAACGGAGACATTGTTGGTTACATGTGGATAGGAAGCATGATCCAAAACTCTGGATTTTCCACGAGTGATGCAATTAAAGTGATTTATGATGAAGTGTATACTTCTGGCATTTCAACTCAAGTATATATCGAATATGCTAATGGAAATCCAATGCAAGGGTTTGGCATTATATTTAATACAGGTGGTATCGATGCTATGTTTCCTAAAATGCAGCAAGCTGTTAAAACTTGGAGCATGGGAAAAGCTCTTAAAGATTTTACTGGTTCCAAAATTTATAATGGTAAATATACTTGTTATTTATCTTACGCTAATAGAAAACCTATTATGCAAGATGAAATTGCCGGCGATTGTGAATACTTCAGGGTCAAAGCTAACGAAAATGTTGAAATTACTTCAGGAATTAATGGAGAGTCGTTACAAGGTTATAACCCTGGCACTGATTTTGGTCTTCTTCAAGTAGACCAACCTCTATGTAAAAGTATTGGAAAACTTAAGGACTTCCGACCTAAAAGGAATTCCGATGGTACCTGTTATTCATATACCGTCAAATCTGGAGATACATGTGCTGGTATTGTTGCTAAGTTCTATCCCATGACTACGAATGATTTAGATGGAATAAACAAAGATTCTGGAACCTATTTTTGGAAAGGATGCTCTATGTTATTGTTAGACCAAAAGATATGCTTATCAGATGGCAAGCCTCCTAAACCTACACCAAATCCACTTGCTGAATGTGGACCTTATGCTCCAGGAAATTGGGATAAACCCCCCGAGTGTCCTAATAAAGCTTGTTGTAGTAATTGGGGTTTCTGTGGATTAACACAAGAGTTCTGTGAACAGGATGTTTGTTATTCAAATTGCGGATATGGTACATTACCTACAGTTAAAGCTACATCTTTTAAAAAGGTAGTATACTGGTTAGATACTAATGACTTATTATCTATGTCTCCAGAAGACATAGATTCAAAATATGATATTGTTCATTATGCATTTGCTAAAATTACACCCGATTTCGATATTTCAGTTGGAATTGGATTTGAAGCTTTCTTGAAAATACCAGCCAAAAAGAAAATAGCAATTGGAGGATGGGAGGATAGCACTAATCCAAGTACTTACCATCTATTCCGAGAGGCGGTAAAAGATGCCAATAGGCCCACCTTTGTCAACAATATATTAAATTTTGTTAATAAGTACAATTTAGATGGTGTAGATTTTGATTGGGAATACCCTGGTGCTCCTGATATTCCAGATATACCAGCAGGAGATAAAAATGAAGGGTCATTATATAACCAGTTGTTTAAAGATTTGAAAGCTAAACAAAAGATTAATTTGTCAGTCGCTATCCCTGCTTCGTATTGGTATCTAAAAGGATTTCCATTAGCTGATATGGATAAGAATATGGACTATTTTGTATTAATGAACTATGACTATGCAGGTCAATGGACATATGGAAAACCTGAAGGTATTCAATGTCATGTAGATAAGCGTGATACAGAAAACGCAATTAAAATGATTGTTAAATCTGGTATCAACACGAGAAAACTATATGGGGGTCTAGCTAATTACGCTAGAACATTCAGATTGGTGAATACCGAGTGTTCACAATATGGATGCTTATTTACTGGCCCAGAAAGTGGTGCATTAGCTGGATATATGACCTACACTCCTGGAGTAATGTCCGAAACAGAATTGTTAGCTATTCCAAAATCAAGTAGAAAAAGATGGACGGATGAAAATTCTTGGTGTGATATCATGACTTATAATATTGATAATGATTGGGCAGCTTGGATGCAAGATAGCAAGAGACAGGAACTAGAAAATTGGTATAAGGATATTGGTTTAGGTGGTTCATCATTATGGTGTGCCAATTATCAAGATCATCAGTATTATGTTCCTGAAATTGGAAGTGATTGCGAATTGTATTTTGATCAAGAAAACGAAGATATATATTATCAATGTAATCAACCAACGCAATTAAGAATAGGATCACAAGATATATTTAAAATGCAAAAAGAATTTTATTCGGATATAAATTTAGTTCATAGGGGAATTTTTGATGATGATTTCAATTTCTTAGGCGCTTTTTCCGTTTACAAACATGTGTACAAAATTATTGATAAAAATAAAAAGTTATTTGAGGATAAACTTCCTAAAGATTTTTTAATTGATCTTAAATATTTCAATAAGTTTTGGGATAAAATATGGAATGATTACAAATCAACTAACACGAAAACTGATAAAAGGAGTTTAGATAGAGTCCATGATTATGTTAGATTGATGGTGTTAGCCACTCCTACTGTTAAAACTGTATTGTTCGGTTCAAATGGACCAGATTCATTTAGAAAAGAACTAGAATATTTAATTCATAATGAATATGAAAATGGAGAATATAGAGAATTTCATTGGGGAGGAAAAATTACCGATAGAGGTGAAATTCATAATTGGTTACAAATGTTGGTTACTAATCATGAGTACCGAGAGAGATATTATATAAATATGTTGAATTTATTAAAAGCCTATGATGATTATTCGGAGAAATTAAAGTTAGAGAGAATCTATACCGATCATAATGATATTAAACGAGGGGCAGTTAAGAAAAATAAAATGGAAAAAGAAGAGGATGCTGATCAATTAATAGTAGGAATTGCAGGAAGTGTTGGAGTATTGGGTACCGGTTTAACAGTAACGGGAATGATAGGAATTATTATGTCTAATAATATAGCAGAATTGCCAATATTAGCAGAACTTGCTGATGAAGTCTCTCCTCGTGCATCGGATAATACTAATACAGTTACTACTAGTAAGGAAGCTTCCACAACAGCTCTTGATTGTTCTTTTACTAGTTTGGAAGACGAGTATGACGAAGATGATTCTAAATTACAAGCAGATTATGATGTTAAACCAGCGAAGATGGACTACGGATTTTTTCAGAACATATTTAATTGTGAATCATATAGTACCGATAAAGAAAGAAAAAAATGCAATAGAAGAGTAAGAACAAATTCTCATCCAAGACCATATGATGATGTTAAAATAAAGGTTTACGGAATAAACATCAATGTACCAGTTTATGTGGTTAATTTAAATAATAAATCTCCTTCTATTGCATGCAATGTGCTAAGTTTTATTGTTTTGAACTCTCAAAATGATAATTACTTCAACAACGACTACTTAGTTTTAGAAAGAGGAAACTCCTTTACGAGATACCAAGTTATGAAATCTTATAGGCTTTGTAAAGGAAAAGATAATTTTCCTGAGTATGGTTATCTCAATGTTAAAAAAGATAGAGACGAATTTCCTTTTTCATCAGCAAATTCTGGTGTAATAAAAGATGATATTACAGTAATGTGCACGCCTAAATACGAAAATCAAATTGATGGTTGTGGTTTGAAGAGATTTTATGCAGGGACAAAAGGCTTGAAGGAAATTAGTGAAATTGAAAAATGTAGAAAATCACTATTAAGTACAAACGGTCAATGCCTGATCGGAGATTATTCTTATTATTATCCTAACGAAGAAAGATCATTAACAAGACCACGAAAAATAAATAAAAATGATAAGTTTGTGACATTAATAAACATCAAAGGTATTAATTGTAATAACTATTTTCCGGAAGATATAAAAATTGTATGAAACAACTTAGAATATTAAAAATAAAAATATTGAAAGCGAAAATTTCAAATATGTTGATAATATTAAAGTAGAGAACGAACTTAAGTTGGTAAATGATTACTCGTTCCATTTCTAAAATTTTTTGTATCTTATAGAAAATAAAATATATACAATTTAAAACATTTAAGATCTAGAATTGAAATTGAAAATGAAAACGACATAACAGATATATTAAAAGATGATCACGATTGTGGTAGGTTGTCTGCATTGGTTATTCGAACAGAAATGACTCTAATTGATAGATAAGTTCTGGAACGGAGTTAATGAAAGAAGAACGTCGTATGATTAATTATATTTTATGTTTATGTAGCTATAATAGCAATTGTAGTAATCAGTATATGTAATTTGTTACAGAAATTTTTAAGCAAAAAAACACTTTCCTTTCAACGGCATACAGTATAAAGAGGCGATATTTCGGGAATGGCCTAGGCGCCTCAAGAAATCCCCGCACTGCCCTAGGTCATTCCCGAAATCGAGTTTGCCGACTGGAACAGATATATTCATGGAATTAAAATTGGATGCTGATATTGCTCTATTTAATTGCTGCACAAATGAAGCCACCAAAGCTTTTTATATATACTTAGGAGAACAAGCTTGGGAGAATGGAGTATTTGATCGGTTTGATGAAAAGGGTAATTACGTTTAAGAAACCTAAAAAGATAAATCTCGAACTGAATGTGGTAGAATAAATCTAATTGAAATAGCAGTTATTTCAACCAATAATCAATGTTTGATCCATTGTCTATGCCAAGAACTTCAACAATTTTTTTTTCACTTTTAACTCTAGTAGATAAACAGCATAAATAAATGCGAAATATCAATTTAAAGACTTAAATTTTTTCTCGGCCAGACAAATTTTACAGATCTCCTTTTCTTCGGTTTTAATATGAGAAATTTAGCAGAAAATGAAACGAATTACTATATTCTGTAAAAATAAAGAAAGATTAAATATCGAAAGCGAACAATTCAAATATATTGATAATATCAAAACAGAAGATGACGCATTGAAATTAGTAGGTGAGTGCGGGTTACATTTCTGGAATTTTTTGTATCTTGTCGAGAATAAAATATATGTCTACAATATAAGACATATAAGAACTAGAATCGAAATTGAAGATGAAAACGAAATAACAGATATATTGAAAGGAGAATATGTTACAAAGGACAAAAAAACACTAGTTTATTTTGTAACCGATGAAGATAGAAAAGTAGCTTTGGAAAACAATAGCTTAGACATTGAATTAAATAGAATTGCACCCTTCGATAATATGATCGGGTATGACGTAGAATCAAATACACGCAGAGAATATATAATTAAAAGACACAATTACATATTTTACATCGTAAACAAAGGAAAAATATATGTATCGTCTATGTTGACAAGGAAAAGAAAATTTATTGAAGTTGATAAAATTAATTATAATGAAAGAAGTACGCATAGAATTTTGAAATATTTTGATATGTGAAGATTTAATAAAAGACTCAAGATATTTATAATGGAAATTTACAAAAATTAAAAGAATTAGTAGAAAGGGTAGAGACAACCAAATATTTATTGGGAGAGGAGTGTATATTGGGTAAGTATATGGCTATATTCATGTATTTAAAATTAGATACTATTTTTACGTTATTTAACTGTTGTATAAATCAGGCCACAAAACCTTTTATAGATACTTAGGAGAACAAGCTTGGAGGAAGGGACTATTTGATCGTTTTGATGAACAGGTAATTACGTTTAAGAAAAGTAAAAAGATAAACCTCGAACTAATTGTGTTAGGGTAAACCGAGTTCAAATGGCATTAATTGAACAACAAATGTCCAAGTTGTTGGATTTGGGACGATTTTATACTTGTGTATGTAGATAACCAGGAAACTTGCATCCAAGTAAGAACTATATAACTATTAGAGATGCAAACTCTTCTCCTTTAGTAGTCGACACATTAGTATTCCATGCTACGTTCGAATATTTACTCACGTACAAATATGTCATTGTTCCAGGATAAATGAACAGAGCAATAACGTTGTGCCTTCGATTCTCAGATATTCTAGATACTTTTAAGGAAAACGAAATGTTACCCTGCGGAAATAAAGAAATGTGGCACCACTGGGATTTGTTTTTTGTTTACACTATACAATATAAAAATTTCCTTAATACCAAAAGTAAAAAGAAAACTCTATAGCAAAAACCTACTATCAATATGGAAATGCTACAAGAAATTTATAATGGAAATTTACAAGCATTAAAGGAATTAATGAAAACAAAAGGTATGTATTCGTATTATGAACAAATTTATGTGGATGCTATAAAAATAGGAGTTTTAAAAAATCCTAAAATGGCTTTGTGGATAGCTGATAAAGAGTTAAACCTTGATGATGACGACATGTTTGACTATTGCACAACATCATTAGCTATGAACGGATGTTTTAATTGTAACACACTATGCTGTCTACAGGACAATAACCCAATATCATTAATTGAACCTGAAATAATATCTAGAGATAATTTAATAAAATTACTAGATTATAACGAAACAACGACAACCAAATATTTGGCAGGAGAGGCTTGTATATTGGGTAATTATATGGATATATTCATGGAATTAAAATTGGATGCTGATATTGCTCTATTTAATTGCTGCACAAATGAAGCCACAAAACCTTTTTATATATACTTAGGAGAACAAGCTTGGAAGAATGGAGTATTTGATCGTTTTGATGAAAAGGTAATTACGTTTAAGAAACCTAAAAAACTAATCCTGGAACTAAACGAGGGAGAATAAATCGACTTGAAATACCAGTGAAATAATCAAGGTCCGACCATTTCGACTGATCTATGTCAAGAGGTTTAGCAATTTTTCACTTTTCGCTGTAGCAGATAAAATTTCAGCATAAATATCAATAAGATTTATGTATTAGTGTTTAAAGATAATTACTGATATTTCTTTTAATATGATATAGAAGACATTAGATATAATTATGGTTTATACAAAGGAAATCTAAATTGCTTAAAACACCTACTGTGTTGATTGTGCTCGATATTCTGTTTTACGGGAACTATTCGCTATGAATTACTTGTTAGTCAATTAAATGATCTTCATAGAAGGGAATTAAATCTAACAGATGTTGAAGTAATGTATGGAGTACTCATTTTTGCACTTTTTATTGTGTGAATAATGGTGCATAATTATTTTTTAGTGAAATCCTCGTGAAATTCATGAATTCTACCGCGAGCTCGACGTGGAAACTCTGAACAACCGCCACCTTTTTGCCGTCTTGCAGGTAGAAAAATTAAGGTTTCTCAGGAATTTTGGGTTTTTCTCTTTAGGAGCAGGTTTTTTTTTCAACCCAACAAATTTTATTTATAGCTCTCTTTTTGAGCTACTAAATTTAGCAGAAAATGAAACAACTTACAATATTCTGTAAAAATAAAGAAAGATTGAAAGCGAGCATTTCAAATATATTGATAATATTGAAACAGAATATGAAGCATTTAAATTAGTAGACGAGCATGAGTTCCAATTGTGGAATTTTTGTATCTAATAGAAGATAAAATATATGTCTACAACGTAAAACAAATAAGAAGTAGATTTGAAATTGAAAATGAAAACGAAATAACAGATATATTGAAAGGAGAATTTGTTACAAAGGACAAAAAAGTAATAGTCTTTTTTGTAACAGATGAAGATAGAAAATTAGCGTTAGAAAGGAACAGTTTAGACATTGAATTAAATAGAATTGAACCTTTTGATTACACGATTATGATGTGCACTTAAGTATATACAGAGACTTCAGATATAAAAAACACAATTACATATTTTACATCGTAAACAAAGGAAAAATATATGTATCGTCTATGTCAACAACGGAAAGGAAATTTATTGAGGTTGATAAAATTAATTACAATGAAAGTACATATAGGATTCTGCAATATTTTGATATGTAAAGAACAATATAAAACAAGAAATTTATAATGGAAATTTGCAACAATGAAAAGAATCAGTAAAAAATAAACTGTTTTTATGGCTTTCAATAGTATTTAAATTTTTTCTCAATTCCCTATTTGTTGCATACTGCAAATTCTAATTTCCCTCAAAAAGCCCCACGAGACATTGCGACAATCCCAACAAATTTTACAGCTCTCTTTTCTATAGGGTTTAATATAAGTTTATAAGCTACTAAATTTAGCAGAAAATGAAGAAACTTACTATATATTGTAAAAGTAAAGAAAGATTAAATATGGAAAGCGAACAATTCAGATATGTTGATAATATCAGAACAGAAGACGAAGCACTTAAATTAGTAGGTGATAATGGGTTCAGCTTGTGGAATTTTTTGTATCTAATAGAAGATAAAATATATGTCTACAACGTAAAACATATGAGAACTAGATTTGAAATTGAAAATGAAAACGAAATAACCTATATATTGAAAGGAGAATTTGTTACAAAGGACAAAAAAGTAATCGTCTTTTTTGTAACAGATGAAGATAGAAAATTAGCGTTAGAAAAGAATAGTTTAGACATTGAATTAAATAGAATTGAACCTTTTGATGATCTACAAGATTATGATGTAGGATTAAGTATATGCAAAGAATTTAGATTCAGAACTCATAATTACATAATTTACATCGTAAACAAAGGAAAAATATATGTATCATCCATGTCAACAAGGAAAAGAAAATTTATTGAAGTTGATAAAATTAATTACAATGAAAGAAGTACGTATAGAATCCTGAAATATTTTGGTATGTGAATGTTTAACATTATATAAAAACAGAACAAGAAATTTATAATCGAAATAAGAAGAATTAGCAAAAATAAAATGTAGATATAAGTCGGATCCCGTAAAAATAAAATTGAAAAAAATAAAAAACAAACAAATTTAGCTTTGTACTTTTATTTGCCTATCTTAATCAGGAAAGTTATACAACATAATATTCTTTAGAAAAACCTACTCTCTATATAAAAATGTTACAAGAAATTTCTAATGGAAATTTACAAGCATTAAAAGAATTAGTAGAACTAAAGGGTATTTATACTTATTATGAACAAATTTATGTGGATGCTATCAAAATAGGAGTTTTAAAGAATCCTAAAATGGCATTGTGGATATCTAATAAAGAGTTGGATTGTGACGATGACCAAATGTTTGGCTACTGTACAACTTCATTAGCTATGAACGGATGCTTTAATCTAAACACACTGTGCTTTCTAGAAGAGAACAACCCAATATCATTAATTGAACCTGAAATAATATCTAGAGATAATTTAATAAAATTATTAGATTATAATAGAACAACGACAACCAAATATTTGGCAGGAGAGGCTTGTATATTGGGTAACTATATAGATATATTCATGGATCTAAAATTGGATGCTGATATTGCTCTATTTAACTGCTGCACAAATGAAGCCACAAAACCTTTTTATGTATACTTAGGAGAACAAGCTTGGAAGAATGGAGTTTTTGATCGTTTTGATGAAAAGGTAATTACATTTAAGAAACCTAAAAAACTAATCCTCGAACTAAATGTGGTAGAATAAATCTAGTTGAAATATCAGGAATTTTAACAAGTAATCATCGATGGACCATTTCGACTGATCTATGTCAAGAGGTATAGCAATTTTTCACTTTTCGCTGTAGCAGATAAAAGGTATAATATTACTAAGAAACACTACTTGCAAATTTGGTTATCAATTTACAGTCAGTACTCTGTTGACTCCAACTAGTCAAAATTTGCTACATATTCACAAGTAATGGAACTGCCAGGGCTTGGTGGTTCTTCTGTCTTCATTTGATATTGCAACTACTTTACTCGAGATCATCACTTTGTGATAAATGGGGCTGGAACTATTGGGAAAGACAAGGCGCGATGAGTCAAACTCAAGCGTTGTAATCAACGTTTAAGCCTCCCGACCTGAGGGCTTGCATATAATTGTTCTCTAATTTATATTGAATCTAAAATAGAAGATCGAATTCGTAAATTGAACAAAGAAAAAAGCGGCCCGGCATGAACAATAAAAGATTCTACTCCAAAACATGCCGAGATCGCTCCACAATGATCCGGATAAATAAAAACCCAAAGATCAACCTGAAAAAAAACAATCAAAAGCTGGTCTATGCCAAGAATTATAATCAGAAAATAACAGAAAATGCCGTAGCATAATTTATAATCAATTAATTCTAATTAATTGCTAAAAACTACGAAGGTTCCAAAGCAAATAAATCTTACGTCAACAAAACAGAAGGTAACTATGTGGCCGGGCCCGCCTTGTGATAGATTGGTAGAAGGATCAGAAAGGATACCCACGATGTGAAGTTTCGAGCAAAAAACACACAGTTAGGTCGGTCTAAAATATATTGGTTTATGTGCAAGTTTTCGGCAAGTGGAGAAGAATTTCCGGTTTACGTCTGATTGATAAGAGTTTCTTTTTTTTTGAAATATACTGTCCCCGCATGGCCATTATACTCTTTATGCAAGGCTATATACAAAGGATTCAAAGCATGGCGGACACAAAACCAATTTGCCCGAAAGCGGGTTAGTCATAGGGTAGTAAGAGCAACTCCGCAAATGACGGACATATAAATATGATCCTTGTTCTCCTCTAACAGGTATACCTGAAAATTTCATGGAAAACCTTACCAGAAAGCAAGATGTCGTCCATAAAAAGCAATTCACCCGAAGTCATTAAGGATCCACAATATTTCATCAGCGAGGAATCTCTCGACAAGTATTCTCCCGAAGAGCAGGTTGATAGATTAGCTGAAGAACTTGGAATAAATCAAAAGAAACTTATGTGGAAGATTGACCTTTGGGTTGTTCCTCCATTTTGTCTTCTATATTTCCTTTCATTTTTAGATCGTGTTAACATTTCCAATGCTAATCTTTATGGTCTTTCTACAGAATTGGGATTGGTGGGTAATCAATACAACATTGCCTTAACTGTTTTCTTTGTTCCTTATGTGCTCTTCGAAGTTGCTGCAAATTATACTATCAAGTTTGTCCCTCCACATATATGGTTGTCTATTTTAGTTTTTCTGTTTGGAGTAATATCCATAGGTATGGGATTTGTTCAAAATTTTGGAGGATTGGTTGCTTGCCGTTTCTTAATTGGTGTTACCGAAGCTTCAACTTTCCCATCAATTTTCTATTTGTTATCAACATATTATTCTAAGAATGAGTCACAAAGAAGATTTTCCGCATTTTTCTCATGTACTGCATTATCTGGAGCTGCATCCGGTGCAATTGCTTACCGAATTCATGATTTAGATGGAGCTCATGGTTTATCAAGTTGGAGATGGATTTTCATCATTGAAGGTATTGTTACGTGTGGTTGTGCTTTCATTTTATTCTTTTTAATTGCCGATTTCCCTGAACAAGCTAGATTTTTAAATGCAAATGAGCGAACTTTTTTGAAAAAGAAGTTGGAAATCTTGTCTGGTACTTCTTCAGCTTTCGAAATTAAGAATAAGTTAAAGGACGTTTTAAAATGTTTCAAGGATTGGTTAATTTGGTTACCAGCATTGTCTTATTTCGGATTGATTATTCCCTCTTATGGTTATGCATACTTTGCTGCCACTATTATTAATCAAATGGGATACACTGCAGTTGATGCTCAACAGCATTCAGTTTATCCTTGGCTTTGCGCTTTTGGTTTGATCAATATAACCGCTTTTGCTTCTGATAGATTTCAAAAGAGATTACCTTTCGCTATTGCGGCTTGTGTTATTGCGATTGCTGGTCTTGCTATGGTTTTAGGTGCTACCGAATCTCCTCAAATCCGTTATGCTGGTTGTTTCCTTGCTGCTTCTGGATTATATACTGCTATGCCATTAGTCGTTTGTTGGGCTGCCTTGAACAATGGTTCGCATATTCGAAAATCTGTTGGTACAGCTTGGCAAATTGGGTTTGGTAATATTGGAGGTATTATTGCTACATTTATCTTTTTAGCCAAGGATGCCCCAGTTTACAAGCCAGGGTTGGCAACATGTCTTGCTGCCGTATGTTTCTCAATCATGTGTTCGTTTGCTTATTTCTTTACTTGTTTGAGAATGAATAAGATTAAACAAACTGATGCTTATAGAGAAGAATTTGCAGCCATGGAAGAACGCGAACAGATAAATGCTGGTGACAGAAATCCAAACTTTAAATATTTATATTAGTCCTTTTCTATTGTATAAAAAGTAATTTGTTATGATTTATGGATATAGTAATATAGTAAATAATGAGAATAACGACAGTTATATGGTAGTTCTGGAAATCTCCCGATCCAATCTGTGTTGGAAACACGATCTTCTGCGGTTTAACTACGTTGAAGTTGTAGCAATACATTTAGAGGGAATCACATGTCACATAAACGTGAAATTGCAGTTTTATCTAACGTAAGTGACCATTGTCCAACTGAGTTCATAGGGTAATATGATCTGCTTACCAATAGATGGAACCTTCCCTTACGAGAAGAATAGGCAAGGGTCCTAGGTCACGCGCAACCATTCCAAACATAGAGCGGCAAGGCACAGTGGCTCACCAACCTGCAAAACTTCAAAATTTGGAAACAGTTTACTAGTTACCAGAAAAGTCATGATCGCTACACACAGCCTCCTAGCAACGGTTTATAGTTTCGAAAAATAAACATATGTTCATAGAAATTCTTTTACTACGATTTTAAATGTTTTTATGATCAATCACAAACTTTGGTAGTGGCAATGTCATATCCCTATTTTTTTGTATGAGATACCTGATTTCAGGGTCTCTTAAAATTGATTCGCGAACCAGTTAGATCAGAAAAAGATAAAAATAGGTTCTTTTTTCCTTAAACAGTTTACGTAACTGTTTGAAAGGCTGAGATCTTTTTTTTTCCATGACGAAAGGCAAAAAAAAAAAGAGGAGGCTGAAAGTGTGGGTTAGGGATTTACGAAAACTAGATCACAAGTTAAAGCATTTGAAGTGTTATAAATTTATAACAAGAATCTTCTTTTTCACACTATTTTGTTATCTACAATTCGCTTAAGATTTCAAATATTGAATAAACTTTCATAAACTAGCATCATAATGTCTAAAGCAGAATACGTTCCACCAACTGGTGCTCCACCAAATTGGTCTCAAGGAAATGCTGGTTACGTTCCTCAGCAACAGCCTAGTTACAACCCTCAAACTCAAGATAGGGGATATCACCAACAACCAGGTTATGGAGCTCCACCACCACAACAGGGATATTATCAACAGCCTGGTTATGGTGCGCCTCCACCACAACAGGGATATTATCAGCAACCACTGCAACAACCTATGTATGTCCAACAACAAACCTCGTCGGGAAAAAATGATACTTGTTTGATGGCATGTTTGGCTGCCTTGTGTGTTTGTTATACATTGGATGTACTCTTTTAATCAGATCGCTACTGGGGAGATGTTCCAAATTTTCCCCAAGGCTCTGTCAAAGAAAACACTGTTCTACTTTCTTGGTAGATCATTTACTCCGTTGTCCTGTTCTATTTTAATTCAATTGAACCATACCACGCTATCCAATTTGCATTTTATTCAGTTATATAAACTTTTTTGATAGAGCATATTTTATTGAAGTGGTTCGTGGTTGATCTACATTTTGAAGTTTTTATTAACACTTTTTGTTCCTTTTCTTTTGGGACCATCCGGGATTGAGATAATTTACCTTGGAATAATTCCATGATTTATATGATTTATCCTTGATTAGATAGATGTTGTCCTCTTGTTCATTTATATCTTTGTTTAAATAAATAAAATGTTTTCATAAGAAGGTATACTCTAAAATTGTAGTTTAACTCCGGTATAACACGAATGCAATTACAAAAATACAAGTCTTGCAAAAGCTAGAAGTAGATTTATGTGTTTCTATCCATCATAGCTAATTATATAAGCACTTCAAAACTATGTCCTCACTATATACTTCCACAATAGTGTTACTAAATTCATCCTTTCCCAGAAACTTAGCATCACCATTGACCACGGTCAATTCTTTATCACTACTGTCTAAAACCTTAATATAGTAAGGTTTCGAGAAATTACCTCCAAGTTTGATTTCGATCTCATGTTCCCGTTTCTTTTTGGCAATAACCTTGCAAGCAAATTCACCAGGTTTTGCAGGATCTGGAATTTCAGTAACTGCCCCAGCCTCAGTGATATCATATACGTTAATCATGAAGTCTTTATTATAGTCATACACGGTACTCTTGTTTTCAGCATTTGGACCAGCTGTCACAATAATGGAATTTGGCCTTACCAATAATGGAAGAGATTTATAGTCATGGACTTCATCGAACCATTCTCCCGAGGTAGTTGATCTAACTTCACCGTCTAACCAACCATACCAATCTCCTTTTGGTACGTAATATGAAACATTACCATCATCACCCGTGAATACAGGTGCCACCAACAAGGACTCACCAAGGAAGTATTCAGTATCAGCAGTCACGGCATTAGGATCATGTGGAAATTCTAATAAACAAGCTCTCATTACTGGAACACCAGTATTGTGAGCCTCAATAGCAAACTTATAAATGTAAGGCATCAATGCCAACTTTAGTTTGGTGAACTTACCCAATACTACGCTAGCTTCATCATCAAAATTCCAAGGAACTCGGTATGAAGTGCTTCCATGGAGTCTAGAATGAGAACTTAACAACCCAAATGCACACCATCTTTTGTACACTGCTGGATCAGGATTACCTTCAAAACCACCAATATCATGAGACCAAAATCCGAACCCACTAAGACAAATACTTAACCCACCTCTGAGAGTCTCTGCCATAGCTTCAAAGGTTGATTCACAATCACCACCCCAATGAACAGGATATTGTTGACCACCAACAGTAGCACTACGGGCAAACAAACAAGCTTCTTTCTTACCAAGCTTGTGTTCTAATGTTTCAAACACCAACTTGTTATAGAGCAAAGTATAGTAATTATGCATAGCAACAGGATCAGAACCATCATGATAGCGAACATCTTTGACTGGAATACGCTCGCCAAAATCGGTTTTGAAACTATCAACTCCCATGTCAATCAATTTTTCAAGATGTGATTGATACCATTTACAAGCTTCTGGATTAGTGAAATCAACAATTCCCATACCAGCCTGCCATAAATCAGTTTGATACGAAGCACCCCCATTGACCAGTGGGACATATCTAATTAAATATCCCTTATCATCAGCTTCAGCAAATAGCTTGGATTCTTGACCAATATATGTATTAACCCAAACACAAACTTTGACACCAAACTTCTTTTTCAATTCAGTAATTGATTTTTGAGCATCAGGAAAATATTCAGGATCAAACTCAAAATCACACCATTGAAATCCTTTCATCCAGAAACAATCAAAATGGAAAGTAGATAATGGAATATCCCTATCTTTCATACCTTGAATAAAAGAACTTACTGTGTCAATGTCATATTCAGTAGTGAATGAAGTAGTCAACCATAATCCAAACGTCCAAGCGGGTGGTAATGCTGGTTTGCCTGTAAGATCGGTGTATCTTTTCAAAATGGTTTTTGGATCAGGACCATAAATAATATAGTATTTTATACCTTCGCCTTGGACGGTTATGTTTACCCGGGTCGTTCTTTCCGATTGAACTTCAAAAACAACATTTGAAGGAGAGTCAACAAACACACCATATCCACGATTTGAAAGATAAAACGGAATTGATTTATATCCCCATTCAGAAGAAGTACCACCGTCTTCATTCCAAGTTTCAACTCGTTGACCATTTTTCACAAAGGGACCAAACCTTTCACCCAAACCAAAGAATTTCTCACCCACGGAAACATGAAGTTGAACCGTTGTATATGTAGTAGCTTTATCTGCAGTAGCACCATCTTTTGGAAACCTTGAGTCCCTGACAAATCCTACAGCTTTGTAGCCTAACTTGGTCAATAACTTTCCATCCTTGCCTTTGAAATCAATTCCAAAAGGTTTCGAAGTTATTTCAGCAGAAATACTTGCACCAGCATGTAAAGTAGTGACCGTATCATCTTTACTTGTTCCTACATAACCCAGTTTGTCATCTTTTGATTTCAAAAATTTGGGTTGCTTGTTGTTTTTGTAAGTGGAAATGTGATGATATGATTCAACACCAACAATACCCTCCCGGGGTGAAGATACAATCGTGGAAATGGTCGGACAGTTCAAAGTATCACCTCTTGTTTTGAGTCGTCTTGTTGCTGCAAGGGAGTAGATCTCATATGCATCAGAGATAACCGTTTTTACGCTTTCTAAAGCCCAATCAATACCAACTCCTTGCTTCAATTCCCACATACCGCGAGAGAACCGAGTATCTGAATCAACATGACGATCAATAGAATAGTGTTCCATTATGATGCTAAGGTATTTGTATGGATAAAAAGTTAGCTTGAAAATGATAACTCTAACGTGGACTCTTTCAAAGAAATGTTAACCTGTTATATAAAGACCCAGTTGGATCAGTCTATTACGGTGTTATCGGAAATGCAAAACAGTACATAACAATATTACAAATAAAAATTTCTTGGTCTTGGAGGGGTGGCATATAGTTTCCAAAGATTTCTGAATTATACCGAATTAACTACCGTAACTTCTCAGAATTGAATTAATTATTCCGATGAGGGGGTGGGGAAGTACAGTATCCCACATTTCGCAAAAATTTAACAGTTGCAATGATCGACTTAGCGAGATAAACTTTCTAAGATTTGAACTCTCGCAAAAATTAGAACGTTAAAGCTTTGAAGATATTATGGGGTTCGCAAAAATTATAGATCTTTCGCAAAAACTCAAAGGTTGACAATTCGCAAAAATTATCAAAATCTCGCAATAATTCCTGGTTCTCGCAAAAACTATCAAATCTCGCAAAAATTTATGATCTCGCAAAAATCAACAAAATCTCGCAAAAATCCTGAAACTGAAGAAGGTCGCAAAAATGAACTTCCTAATTGAGAATAAAGTTTTTGCGAGATCTATCGTCAAATCAACCATCTTGAACTACCATCATAGAATTTCTTCGCAAAGATTCTGATTAGATCTCGCAAAAACTTTCCCCGGATCAATACAACAATAATTTCCCCGGAGTTGTACCTTGCTTCTTATTCTATATTGCTTGGAAAACATGGAGAGGGGTGGCTAATTGTTGCAAATTTTGTATGGTTGTAACCAATTAACGCATGGCTCATTATGTAAGTTGTGTTTCAAATCAAGGCTACAATTTTTTTTATTTTTGTGCCTCCACTTGGATGTGGGTTACCTTTTCAGGGTGAAGAACAATGGAAGAATCAAAGTGGGGACCCACATATTCGTTTGCAAAGACCCTCGAATTGAATAGTTGGTTGGATAGATTTCCCCTTTGACACCCCACCTAGGCGTTATAAATTCAACTAAGAATAAGACAACACACGTTATTTTTTAACATTCTTACTGTTATAGTGTTGCTCTACCCCAGGCAATGCTAAAAAATTATTGTTACTATGTAAGTGTAAGAAATGATAATGGGAAATGCGGGCGTATACGATTTTGGAAATATGGGCTTAAAAAATATTTTAATTTATTTAGTAATGACAGGTTAAATTTGAAAACTCAAAGTATAAGTGGGTGACATACAGGTATAACAAGTTCCAAATTCTTTAATATAAAAAGAAATGGAAATAACTTCCGTTGTTGAATGGCAAGTTTTGATATCGTCAATACAAAAGTACTAGCATCTCTGTTTGCTACTGTGACATTGAATAATTTTGTGAAAAAAATAAGAGCCATATTACCCATGGGTACCGATCTCAAATCAAAACTGATAGACCATGTGGAAGACGCTGGTTCGGACATTTCTTCCTCGGGAAGAAGAGGGTCCGATAATGAAATATCCCCTGATGGGAAGTCGGTGATTGACGTTTACGAACAAGCTAAGCAAGGTACTACCAATGAACATGAAATGACGTTGAGGGAAGCCTTCCGTGACCATAAACCAGCTATATTTTGGGCTATTGTTATGGCAGCTACTATTGTTATGGAAGGTTATGATAATATTTTGACTGGTTCATTTTATGCTTATCCTCAATTTAAGAAAGCGTTTGGTCAACCACTGGTGGACGAAAATGGAAATACAACTTATGAAATAACTACAAAATGGCAAAGTGCTTTAGGTGCTTCTTCTTCTGTTGGAACTATACTTGGTGTTTTCTTTAATGGTTACTTAGCTGAAAGGTTTGGTCATAGGTTGGTTATTAATGTTAGTTTAATCTTTATGGCTGCGTTTATTTTTATTGTTTTCTTTGCTCCTTCAATCGAAGTTCTTGTTGTTGGTCAAGTCTTGTGTGGTATTCCTTGGGGTATCTTTGCTACTATTGGAATTTCTTATGCATCTGAAATAACTCCTCTTGTATTAAGAGGTTACCTTACTGCTATTATTAACTTATATTGGGCTACTGGTCAATTCATTGCTGCTGGTGTCTTGCAAGGATTGGTTGGTCTTGATAATAAATGGTCATATAAGATCCCCTATGCATTGCAATGGATGTGGGTTGTTCCTTTATTTGTATTGACATATTTTGCTCCAGATTCTCCTTATTATTTAATTAGAAAAGGTAGACTTGCTGATGCTGAACGTTCTATTAAACGGTTAGGGTCTAAACGTATTAGTCATAAAGCTAAAGATTCCTTAGCATTAATGATCAGAACTAATGAAATCGAAGTTCAACAAGATAGAAAGAATAGGGAAGAATTAGGTGGATGGAAAGGTTATGCTGAATGTTTTAGAGGCACTAATTTAAGAAGGTCTGAAATCATGTGTATTTCATTTGCTGGTCAAGTTCTTTCAGGTTCCACATTTGCTTATTCTCCAAGTTATTTCTTTTCCCAAGCAGGTTTAGATTCTAGTCAAGTTTATAAATTGAATCTTGGTACTACTGGTATTGCCTTTAGTGGTACTGTATGTTCTTGGTTCTTGTTAAATAAGTTTGGTAGAAGAACAATTTATGTTACTGGTTACTTCTTCTTGGTGTTATTCTTATTCCTTATTGGTGTTTTGGCCAAACCTGCAGAATCAAATGGAGCTGTTAAATGGGCACAAGCTGCACTTACCATGTTGTGGGTTAGTACATATGCATTGACTATTGGTCCCTTGGCATTTACTATTACTGCTGAAACTTCTGCTACTAGAATTAGATCCCAATCGGTTTGTTTGGCAAGAAATGCTTATAATTTGATATCGCTAATTTCTCAAATTGTTGAACCTTATCTTATTAATCCTGGCTCAGCAAATTTAAAAGGATTAACTGCTTTTGTTTGGTTTGCCACTGCTTTACCTACTTTGATTTGGTCTTATTTTAGATTACCTGAAACCAAAGATCGTACTTATGCAGAGCTTGATATTTTGTTTGAAAGAAGAATTCCTGCAAGAGAATTTGCAGCTTACGAGATTCATGTGTCTGATATTGTCGAAGAAACTGTTTCTGAAGTGCCAGTCACTGAGAAGCAAAGCATCTAGATGTTTGTTTTGTTTCTTCTTCTATATATAGTCTCTTTTCACTTCAAAATGTTTTTTAAACATTATTTTCATTTCATTTTCATTTCTCTTTAAATACATTATATATTCTAATCTATGTGATTTTCAATGGATTGTTTTGTTAAAATCTCTGAATCTAAATGTAAAAAATTACTAGCCATAATTATATCAGCCATAAGGACACAAGCTCCATTTATGAAGAAACCAACATATAATTTATTATGGGCTGCCAAATTCCCAGTAAATACCGGTCCAATACAACGAGCAAATGTCTTTCCGATATTAACAATTCCCATAACCTTGGTGATTTCTTGTTTGGGCATTATTGAAGTCAATAATACTTGACGAGGAACAACATCCATAGTGGTAGTTGTATAATACAACATCAACAACCCAGCTACTGGCAAATAAGTATGGAAAACAGGTACCAAGGCAAAGAAGAATGCTGAAGGAACTTGGGTGAATAATATTGCCTTTACAGGTCCTAGTAATTTGGCAAGATATGCTGATGGTAAAGAGGAAACCGCATTGATTGAATTGGTAAAGAAGAATAAAGTACCTAAGGCACTTGCACTTAGGGCCAACGTTATCTTTAAATAATAAACCACCCATGCAGATGGCATGAATCCATACCCTAACGAATCAAGCATAAAAATTGCCAACAAACGAGGTAAATAGTACCGAGTGGTATTAGATAATCCCAGTTTGACACCCGATACTTCTTCGTCATCAGATGTAGATTCACTGTCAGGTAACAATGCCGAAGTTTCATCACTTTGTTCTTCAATAAAATTTTCAACATAAACTTCACACTTGTTAGTCAAAAACAACATTAATATCAATTTGATCAATGCAAATCCTGAATACACCATGAAAATATATCTGTAACAATGCTCCATTTCCAATCCCAAGTTTTGGTTCATATAATCAACCAAAATTCCACACACTAAAGATCCTAAAGCGGCCCCAGCAGTTGCAAACAATCCATGAAATGCAAATATTTCAGGTCTATGGTTATGAGGGGTTAAATGTGCTATAGACGCTTCTTCCACTGATTTAAATGGACCTGTCTCGTCACCAGAGGGTGAAATCACTCCGACTATAGCAGCTAGTAATAAGATCCAAAAATGAGAACTTACAGCAAAGACAATTCCCGATCCAAACATCATAATTGTTCCGATAATCATAACTACTCTTCTACCTATCCTGTCTGCATTCCAAGTAAGGAAATATGAAATCAAAGTGTCTCCAATTAAGGTCAAGGTCATAAATATCCCAATTCGTTCTTCAGAAATATTGATTGCTTTCAAATAAAGCGTGAGCACTTGGTTAGTTAGACCATAACTGGCCATCCGAAAGAAAACTGAACTCCATAGAAGTCTTATATCTCGGTTGGACTGATTAAGTGATTTTAGTAAATGCATATATGATGTGTTGTCTATTAGAAATTATGATGCAGCTAGTCTATGGGATCGTTTCCAACTTTCCTCGCTTGCCATATGAATTAGATTTCGATGGGGGAACCGAATCCTGCAGGTAAAAGAATCAAGAAACCGACAAAAAAAAAGAAACGCCAAGACGGGAATAATTTTTCCGGCGCGCGGAATAAAAAAAATTGTTAGATCTAATATGTTGAGATGACTTCTACATGGCCAATATTAAAAAGAACAGAAAACGGATTGATTTAAAAAATGGTAAAAAGAATAACCCACGCCGGGAGTCGAACCCGGAATCTTTTGATTAGAAGTCAAACGCGTTAACCATTACGCTACGCAGGCAATTTCATGTTCAAAAAATTTGAAATTTTTAATACATCAATACGGCATCGATTGCAAAAACGGCATTTTTTGGATTTTTCCTAGTTCATTAGTATTGCTTTTCTCTTTTGTGAATTAATAAAATTAGGACAACTGGTTATCTAGAAAATGTTGAGAAGATATTGTATGAAATATCTCAAAACGGGGATTAAGTCTTTAGATACTGCCAGATCAGGAACAGGGGCAAAGCACTCTAGATTTGATTATTCAAAAATACTTTTCAGACACTGTAACCAAGTTTCTAGCCAATATCCTATGCAAAACCATTTTAAAATCAAAAACATGATTATAGAGTGGGTAAATTTTCTAAAGAAATGCTTATCATTAATGTATTCTATAAATAAATTTCGTAACTAAAAAGAACAATCTAACACCAGAACAGATAAATTCTATAATACAAGGGTTGAGCTTTAAGATGCTCTTTTTCTTCTTCAAGTTCTTGACGCAAGAGATCGACATCAGTTTCTCTTCTACCTCCATCAATATCGATATCTTTTGCGCGAATAAGAACAATCCAATTTCTTGCAAAAATCTTATGACCAAAATAAAAGACAACAATAATAATGGCACCAAGATATGTTTGGAAAAACGAAACAGGGCTTGGCTTTTGGCCAATAGGGAAAAGAGCCAACCAAAATTGAAGTGCCAAAACAACAAAGTTCATAATTAAACCATAGTATGCTCCGATAAGTCCCGTGTTTGAACGGTATGGTAATTCATCCAATGATCTGCCTTGAGCCTTCATTCCCAGTCTATATCTAATAAAGGAACCGTTAATACTTCCCCAAGTGAACAAGGTTGAAAGGCCGGATAATGAAACTAACCATCCGAAAACTTGTTCTTCATATTTGGAAGCAGAAACAAAAGATAATAAACCAACAATAGCAGATGTGGCAATACCAGCAAGCGGTCTTCCATTACGGTCAACATAAGTATAAATCTTTGGGGCGAGACCTTGTTCCGCAAGAGCCAAAATAGTTCTTGAGAATCCGTAAACAGCAGAATTACCAATAGACAACAAAGCTACTAAAATAACAACATTGAAAATAGAAGGCAAGACCTTGATACCTCCAGCTTTAATAGCAATAACAAATGGAGAAGCAGAAGCATCACTAGAACTTGAACCATCAAGCAATTCTGGAGAACTGGAAGGAACAAGGAATGCAATCAACATTAAAGTCAACATGTAAAAAATCAAAATTCTCCATAAAACTTGTTTAATAGCCTTGGGTAATACTTTTCTAGGGTTACCTTCTGATTCAGATGTAGTCAATCCAACCAATTCAGTCCCCGCAAGGGAATATGTAGCTGATAATAAAACAGATACAACCCCTTTAAACCCAGTATTGAAAGCAGGAGTCCAATTCTTACCTCCAATATAACCTTGATCTCCTACACCGCCACAAATCAAAATGACTGCTAAAATGTTAAATCCAACAACCCCCAATAATTTAATAACTGATGCAATAAATTCAGTTTCTCCAAAGGCTTTATTTCCATAAAGATTTAAGCCAATGATTAAAACGTAAAATATAACAATCCAAACAACACTATTGATATTTGAATTCCAAAACTTAATTGTCATAGAAGAAGCCACTAATTCCAATGGTAAAACAACCACCCAAAATAATGCATAATTCCATCCCATAGCAAAACCCCAACTTGGATCAACAAACTTTGCTGCATAAGTAGCAAAAGAACCTGAAACAGGATATGCCGAAGATAATTCCGCTAAAGATTGCATAGTGCAATACAAGAACGATGAAACAATTGCCCAAGCAATCATTAAACTTGCAGGACCTCCGATTTTCAATGCTTGACCAGAAACAACCAATAATCCAGAACCAACACAACCTCCCAATGCAATCATTTGCAATTGTCTCTTTTTAAGAGTTTGCTTTAATACTGGAGCTTGTCGTATTTCTTCCTTTTCGCCATTTTCTAAATCTCGGATAATGACTATATCTTCAGCTCGTTTAAATGAATCAGCAAATTCACGAAATATGCCTGGTTTAGAGTATGTTACTTCTTTTGTGGTGGAATTAAACGAAGAAGAAGATTCAATTTTAGATTTTGGTGAGGATACATTGATTGTATCTTGTGATTTATTATTTACGTTACTCATATTGAGTCAATTGTTTTGATGTTTAAAACAATTTAAAAAAAAAGAGTGTTTTAAATTAAGTTGAAAATTTGAAACAAAGGATTTACATTGATTTTTATACATCTTTTGAAACAGAAATATGGAGGTTTAGGAAATAATAACTATGACTGATAATATCCATGATGGTTACTTTTTTTTGGCTTTTCTTTTTTCTTGATTTTATTTTATTTTTTAGCAGCATCAGGGCGAAACAGGAATAAAATATTGCGGCAATTGAAGTCAATCTGTGCGGCAATATCAAATCTCATAATTTTATCGGCGTGTTATATACAGGACGGTTTCTTTTTTTAAGGGGAGGATGGTGCATAAAATGGATAAATGCCCAATTCTAAGCGAAAATAATTATTATGTGTACTGTTTTAAGCCTCCTTGATCGGTGAGCATGTACCTCACCACGCCGGAATAGCGGACAACAGGGGGCAACGTTAGATTTGAGATGCGACTAATGCATAGCTACATCATATCGTTTAGTTATTTTTTTTGGTTATCTTACGATCTATACATAGTTGTTTTTATTTTATTACAGGGCATAGCCAAGGATCTTTGCGAATAACACAGTCATAACGACTCAAATTAGTCGTAAGTTTGTAGTTTCGTGGGCGGCCGATTACGATTAAGTGAGTACAACTAAATGCTTTTGGCAATTAAGCGGATCCCACGAACCTTTTATGTTTATTTGTTTTTTTGATATGTGTCAGTGGTTAGCTTAGGCCCGCATGATGAATATTTCCTTTCAGGTTTATATTTTTTTACAATTCTGACTCGCATTTGATTCAATTATTTTGTTGAATTGCAATTGACTCTTCAAGCTTTCGCCTGCTTTTATATGCATTGGTTATAGATATAGATACAATATTAATTGCAGATCTGGTGAAAAATCCGAAAAGTCGGCCTATTTCTTTTTGAGGATACATTTCTTTTCTTTTGCCTCTTTTCTTTTTCTTGTCCCCGTCGCAATATTTTTTAAGGGCTCCAGGTTTTTACAGTCGGTGAGAAAGCGGGCTTTTAACCGGCAGCGATAGTAAACACAAATGAGTCTATTTGTTTATACACGGATGACTATACATATTTCAGCTGCATATTATCTAGATGAGATTCTATATGATTACGTCAGTTTTTTTATTTAAATCAAAATAGTGTAAGAAAAAAAATAGCTTCTTATTTTGGTAGTATTTTGCGGATAAATTACCAAAAGTAGATGTACTTGCGCTTAAACATAAGAAACAATCATGATTATGAATCACTCTATATGTGTATCTAGTCATTTTAAGAGCATACCTATTTTTGTTATTCCATTTCTAGTAAGTGAATATTTTTATTCCCTATAACTTTCCCCTTTCCTTCCAGTATAAGGCTCGCTTAAGTCTATGAAATCCCCTTGAAAGCCCCTCCCTTAAACACATCACAATACTTGTGCTACATTACTTAGAACTGCCATGATCTGGAAATAGAAACACAATTGGCTAGGAAATAAAGAGTAAAGCTTTGAAAATTATGGGAAGGAGGGTTAAAAAGTTCACAGATTGGTTGTATTAGAAGAAGAAATCAACGAGAGCAATTACCTAGCATTAATTGTCAATCGTGTGACTCGTTAGTCAAATAAAGTTTAATTTAGTTAGATTTTAACGCAAGGGTAAATTCGAAACAAAATAAAGGGGGGTTTGAGAGGGGTTAACTTTACTGTATTTGTCTCCTTCTTTTTCTTTTTTTTTGTTTTGAGATTTGTTATGGTTGCTTGTTGCTTTTAACAATAACCCAAGCCTCAATTCGATCCATAATTCAATCGAATATATGATTTCTTTTAAGCCCAATTATACTTGAAAGATCAATTACAAATGTCTCTGATTAAATTCCATCAGACAAATGATCCAGAAAAGATCAAACAGATATACACTCTTTGTGGCTCTCAATGGAGCGGGAAACTTAGTCCTGAAGAATACGGTCAAATGATGCTTGAGGATCACCTTGACTTTATTAACAAACGTGGAGGGAAATTAGATTCATATTATCTCGAAGATACCACTACTGGTAAGATTGTCAGTTGTACCACCGTGAGACACGTCGGTGGGTTTTATAAACCTGGCGGTGGTGAATCCAATGTTATATCTTGCTCAAATCCTGATGCCAATTTATTTGGAGTCAAGAATATTGTTGTATTACTCGTTGGGTACGTGTTTACTGATCAGGACTATCGCGGTAAAGGATTTGCTGAAAGATGTATCTCTCTGGCTATTCAATATACTGAACGCGATATAGTCAATGTTTATATGAATAAGAGAGACACGGTTCCTGATCATATGAATATTGATAATTTTAAGAGTATGGTTGGTGATGAGGATGGTAATTTTGATCAAGAGTTGGCCAATTACTATTTGAGTAAACAATATGTTTGGATGTTGTATTCTGGTGTAGCTACATATTATCAAAAATTCGGATTTAAGGGGTATCCGTTGGATTTTTATAAAATCCCCACTTCAATGTTGACCGAATCACAAGAAAAAGTGGTGGTTGGACTTATTAAAGATTGCCATGCAGGAAGTGAAGAAACACCAGCAGCAGGTACGGCCGAACAATTGGTTGGGAAACGACTTAAGTTATTAAAAGGTGACAATGAATCTGACCGAGATATCATCAAGTTCATATTACAAACTAAAGAATTACAAATTATAACTGAATTGAACAAATTAACATATAATCTGAAACTTCACCATAATCAAAAATCTGGTTCGTCTTTAATCAATATGAAGGAAGCATTATCTATGTCACCCGCACCACACGACTCACAGTCTAAATCCAAAGATGATGAAGCATATCCTCTGCCCCAAAGTAACACTCCAGGACCTTCTCTGGAGCAAAATACTCAAACAATTCCAAAAGTTGCACTTAAACCTTCATATGAAACATTTCAATGGAATGTACATTGTGAACGACATGATGCTATGGATAAATATAACAAGACTAACCCTGATGCAGTTGAATTCACCAATATTCAAGGTGCTATAATCACCAATGATTTCCAACATAGATCTTATTATATTCTTTGGAATACTCTTATGCATGATAAATTTTTCATTTTAGGTATGGGAGAGATTGAATTTCAGCAAAAGCCCGGGTCAGAACGGAAAGGAATCAGAAGAGGTTCTTCACTTGGGTCCTTGTCGTTAATGAATGACTTGGGAGGAGGATTTAATTTCCAAGATTTTGATATCTTGCTCAGCACCGCCATTTATGTTGCCAAACAACGTCATCATGAACAAGAACATATATTAATCGCGGTGAATGATTTACCAGATGAAATACCTGAAGCGGTTATGTATGATTTCTTTATGAATTATCTTGAAATGACAAGAACTTTTTATAAAGATTCGCAAGAGTCGGGTCAACAACAAGATGCGAAAAATCGCGGCAGAGTTGAACTAGTTAACAATGCTGCAAAACAATTGGACTTGTTACCTATGTTGAAGCAATTTGGTAACAACAGTCATGAATTTGAATTAGATTGGATCTACAGTGGAATGTGGTCATGGGGTTAGCTTAGTATTTCTGTTAAGTATAAATCAAACATATGTATCTATCACATATGTGATATACATCGTTTTTGACATATAACGTAAACACGAACTGCATATAGGCCAAACCTGATGAGGTAAAATTTGGTGCGGCATCATTTGAATTATTTTTTTTTGTGCTTACCTTTGGGGGGTTTATTTCTTTTTTTTTTTATTCTTTATTCTTTTGGTGCATCTATAGACCTTTACAATTAGAACTGAATAAATCCTCGGGCGAGGTTGGCGATTAATAGAAACAGAATCAAACGATTTAGATAATAATAACAACAACAAGGGTTTAATATGAGTAGTGCAAATTCTAAAGATAGTAGAATTGGAAATACTTCCTTGGGGAATTTGGTAAATGCAGCCACCAGCATTTCACAAGAATTGAATTTAATTAAACAGGAACCTCAACAACAACAGCAGGTTTCTCCAACACCTTCCAACCAGTCACAACCGCAATCTCGATCACAAACACATACTCCTCAAATACATTCACAGACCCATTCTCCTTTAATTCAAGGCACAACCTTGTCCCATAATGGACCTCCTTTAACCAGTTCCTTATCACCACAATCAGCCGAGTTCCAGCTTCAGCAACAATCTTTAAAAGCAGGAAAACCAAAGAGGATGGCCTGTGTTGAATGTAGACAACAAAAGTCTCGTTGCGATGCCCTGGAAAGACATCCTGAACCGTGTACTAGGTGTTTTAAAAAGGGATTAAAATGTGATTTGAAATCTGATTATAAACGAACTTATAAACGAGCAAGAATAGCTCAGATTGAACGGGAATTCTCGGAATTAAAGAAGACATTAAATTCAAGTCAAGCAGCAGAATTATTAAATAAAGTTCCTTCGTTAGCTGGCATTCATGGAATATCCAGTCCCCAAGAATTTGTATCAAGTCCTCAAAATCGTTCAATAATCCCCAATTCAAGTGCCATACGGCATAGCCAAGCATACAGCAACAACGGAAATAACAACAACAAATATGGTGTTCCATTTGTTCCAATTTCAAATTCACCAAGTGCAAATATACTGGCCCAATCCCCTTCATATCATCCTGTTCAAGACCCACTAAGAAATCCTTCTGCTCCAGATCACTTCCACCGACAACAACCGGGAATGTCTCCCAACGATCATAGAAACTCGCAAGTTTCATCATCGGAAACCAACAATTCTATCCCCAACACTCCATCTATTGCAAGACCAGTTCCTGATAACAAAACCACTAATCGAACCCCCATAGATTATGAATTGAAAATCACGATGTCCGAAGCTGCTATGATATGTCAAGAAAAGTCAGTGGATTCAATTACATTGTCACCAGACACCATCAAGGCCCTTTATTTAGAATATGTGGAAAGATACCATCCAATTGTTCCCATAGTTGATGTTGAAATGGGTCCAGAAAGAATCTATAGAATATGTCCTGCTCTTTTCTGGGTGATTATGTTTGTTTCATTAAGGAGATTTTACGACGATACTTCATTATTAGTTCAATTATCCCCGATAGTTAAGGGAATCCTTGCCGAAATTATGATATCTCCAATAACAAGATATAACCCTTTTGAAGAAGATGAACCTACACTTAATGTAAGTTCAGTATATTCCGTGCAGGCGTTCTTACTTTATTCATATTGGCCACCTATAACTTCTTCCTTGAGTGCTGATTCATCTTATAGTACAGTTCTGACGGCATTTTTCCAAGCAATCAGAATTGGATTACATTCACCTGTTTCTATGTCAGAAACCAATATTAATAATACGAGTAATAATACCAGAACTCCTCAACAATTAACCATGGCGAATGAACAAGCCAAAACTTGGATTGTCAGTAATATTGCATCTCAGACCATTGCCACGGCATTTGGATTCCCGGCATGTGCACAATTTGATTCTTCTGTATGGTCATATTCCCGACCCGACCGAGGGATAAACATACCTCAAGCAATTCAATTCATGATGGAAATAGCCTATTTTGAAGATCAAATGGCAAAATCATTGAATTCAAATCCCTTGGATACCTATGGATTAATAGATCCTACTGAAAGATTACCATTATTGAAATTATTAACGAAAAGATTGGATGAATTACAATTCAAAATGTCTCATGAATTACCTTATGAAGACGCGTTTAGAACGTTTCAGTTATTATCTACTAGAGTTCATTTATTAACGTATTATTTCATGGATTCTTCTCGAATTGCTGATTTTGAATTACAAAAGGGGTTAGTTAAGCTTTATAATGCCGCCATAGCATTGATTAATCATACTAGGACATATCAAGCTAAAGATAAGAAGTTTATTAAATATTTACCTGGGGTTTATATCTTGAATGTATGGCAAGCGGCTTGTATTATTGGGAAACTTATTCATTCAAGATTGAAGCTGGTGATCGATACCGGTTCAGGGAAACAAAGCTATCAGGCAGCAATTACTCTCATGGCCAAGGCGTCTATATTGAAACATGATATGTCATATCGGGCCAGTGCAATCACGAGAAATATGTGGCAACTTTTCCGAACCTTGGATGAAAAGAAATTGAGTAGTTTAAGTATTGATATTCGGAATAGAATGTCAGCTTCGGTGTTTTTTGATTGTTTATATCTTTTAAGGACTCAAGTTGGCATGACTAAGTTGAACCGGGATAGTAATAATATTTCCGAACAAGTTGACCGAGAACAAGAGGGACAACAACAAGAAGAAGTGGCGGCCGCATCTTATGACGAGGATGATGATGTGGACGAAGACAGTTCATCAGGGGCAGCCAGTGCCTCGGAAGAAGCAGTTGAATTTGAAGACGATGACAAGAAAAATGAAGCTGGTGCAAGTGCCAAATCAACTCCTGGAAGTTCAACTTCATCAGCAAAATTACGCAAGGCCAGATCATTATCTCATACTGTCGATGCAGAATCAAAGGCAAGAAAGATTATTATGACCATTCCCTTGGATCCTCAACCAATATCAGTTACTGGTGGTGGCAAGAGAAGTTCTATATTCAAAGTAGTGAATTCATCCAATGATTCTTCGCCACATATCAATAGTTCAGAAAAAAGTTCACCCAATGTTTCTCGAAAAGTTAGCTCACCAAATAATAATCGGATAAGTTCAATCTCTATATTGAATAACAATAACCAGACTTTGACCAAGTCTATGCCTGGGTCATCCGTAGAAGTTGGTACACCAACATTTCCCAAACAAAATAATCAACAACAATTTCACGGATATCCCCAACAACAACAGCAGCAATTTCAACCACCCCAACAACCACACAATCAACAATACGTCCAGGATTATCAACCTCAACAGCAATTTGCAGAAATGGTATTCAATGAATCCCCCATACAACTTGGGTTGGAGAATTTGGAAATGGATACCTTTGACCATGATATGCTTTGGAAAGATGTTGATAGCGTAATGAACGATTTTGGATTCCCTACAAGTTAGACCTAGTAATTTCTATGTATAATTATCAATATGTAATAGTATTCTTTTAAAAAGGTACAATTTTTTTGCAGCCTATTGGTGGGTCGTGCGACATTGCCCAAAAATGACACATTGGAATTTTTCAGATTTTTTTTTTTTTTGCAGAGGAAAAATTTTCTGAAATGTTAAGGCAAAAATATCACTAATCACAATTGTCGCTATTAGTTTACTCTCTTACACACACCTTTACATACTAATTCAAAATTAAATATGTCAGTGTATGACGATATTGAAAATGCCACTCCAAATATTATCATCGGGGGAAGTGCCGAAGATCCTGAAGAAGACTTCCAATACGAACATGAAATAGAAAGTGATGGTGAACATCAAGAAGGTGAATCAATTCAAGCTGAAGCTGGTGAAGAAATCAAGAGCAAGAAATCAGTAGCTTTCGCTGGATTGGACGAAGAAGAAGACGAAGAAGCCGCCAAGAGAGAGTTTGAAGAAGGTGGAGGATTACCTGAACAACCAGACAATCCAGACTTTTCCCAAATGACCCCATTATCAGCTGATATTATTAATAGACAAGCCACGATTAACATTGGTACAATTGGACATGTCGCCCATGGTAAATCCACCGTTGTCAGAGCCATTTCTGGTGTTCAAACTGTTCGTTTCAAGGATGAGTTGGAAAGAAATATTACTATTAAATTAGGTTATGCCAATGCCAAGATTTACAAATGTGACAATGAAGAATGTCCTGAACCAGATTGTTACAAATCTTTCAAATCCGATAAGGAAATCAGACCTAAATGTGCCCGTCCTGGATGTGAAGGACGTTATAAATTACTTAGACATGTTTCATTTGTAGATTGTCCCGGTCACGATATCTTAATGAGTACTATGTTGTCAGGGGCAGCCGTTATGGATGCCGCGTTACTTCTTATTGCTGGGAATGAAAGTTGTCCTCAACCACAAACTTCCGAACATTTGGCTGCTATTGAAATCATGAAATTAAAGCATGTTATTATATTACAAAATAAAGTTGATTTAATGAGAGAAGAATCTGCTTTAGAACATCAAAAATCCATTATGCAATTTATTAGAGGTACAATTGCCGATGGGGCTCCTATAGTTCCAATCTCAGCCCAATTAAAGTATAATATTGATGCTGTCAACCAATTTATTGTCAATTCTATCCCTGTTCCAATGAGAGACTTTTCGGCTTCTCCAAGATTGATCGTTATTAGATCTTTCGATGTCAATAAGCCTGGTGCAGACGTTGATGACTTGAAAGGTGGTGTTGCTGGTGGATCCATTTTAACTGGGGTGTTCAAAATTGGGGATGAAATTGAAATTAGACCAGGTATTGTTACCAAGGATGATAATGGTAAGATTCAATGTAAACCAATTTTCTCAAATATAGTATCATTATTTGCTGAACATAATGACTTGAAATTCGCCGTTCCAGGGGGGTTAATTGGTGTGGGGACAAAAGTAGATCCTACATTATGTAGAGCTGATAGATTGGTTGGTCAAGTTGTTGGTGCCAAGGGTAATTTACCTTCTATTTATACCGATATTGAAATCAATTATTTCTTATTAAGAAGATTGCTTGGGGTTAAAACCGAAGGCCAAAAACAAGGGGCCAAGGTTCGTAAATTGGAAGTTGGAGAAGTTTTAATGGTTAATATTGGTTCAACTGCCACTGGTGCTAGAGTTGTTGCTGTTAAGGCTGATATGGCTCGTTTACAATTGACTTCTCCTGCATGTACCGAAGTCAATGAAAAGATTGCTTTATCTAGACGTATTGAAAAGCATTGGCGTTTGATTGGGTGGGCCACTATTAAGAAGGGTACTACTTTAGAACCAATTGCCTAAGGAATATATCTAATAGTGAACATTTATTCTATATAGGTTTTGTATTTATAGTTTCATTACATAAAAATACCGAGAACGTTTAAATAACTCTAATAATTTCTCTTTGAAATGGTTTTCAAGAATTTGGGTAAGGAATCAACTTCCATTAATCGATGAAGATGTTGACTAACTTGAGTAAAGAGGATTGACATTTCCGATAAAAGCTTCATTGATTGGTCATGAGATTGAATAAATGGACTCAAAGTCGTTGTTTCCGCGTCATCAATATCATCTATTTGCTTCAGCCAGTCAAGATCATCGCTCTCATCGTACCCATTTATATTGGTGAAGATCTCAGCAATATTAGTCTTATATTTATAAGCAATGTTAACAACAAAGGGGGCTTCATCACTCAAGTAAGTGATATATATCGAGTTTGCCAACGAGAAACAAGATTTTCGTAACAGTAGTAATCGTCTAACTATCTTTTCAAATGTTATTGGATCCTTTTTGCAACCTTTTGCATGTACATATTTCAATAAGGTCTCGTAATCTTGCAACGTCTTATCAAAATATGACAATTGAATATATGCTTCAAGGTTCTCCAAGCAATATTCCCGATTAAGATGCTTTCTGAATTGTAATCTCATACCCGGATCTTTTAAAATATCATCTAGGATAAATGCTTTCGCAGGTTGTTTCGAACTAACTGGACATTCAATTCTTATAGTGCCAGGATTATTCCATTGACATACCAGAAGCCCCAAGTCCGTTATGGTATAATACAGATTTCTACTGTTCGAAAAATGTCCTTGCTTGGACAGTTCATCTGTAGGTATTTCTTTGATTAAGTTATTCGTCACCATTAACCCAGCAATATCTAAAGCTTGTTTGACGTTTAGAATATCAGTACAATCTAAAAGCCACTGACAGATTGCTTTACCACTCATACTATAATCAACCACCAATTTTTTATCTTTTTGCAGATGGAAAACTTTATCCTTGAATAGTCTAACACCCACCAGCGATACATAATAATGAACATGGGCATCCGATTCAGGATTAGTGAAATATCGATGATAGAAGGGGCTCACTTCACTGTCACCATTTCGTTTTGGGTTGTCGTTTGCTGGAGGGGTATCTTGTCCCGAACTCTTACTGTTTCCACTTTGGAATTGAACAAAGCTAAATCCAGGAACTTCTTCAAATTCCTTAGCCATCTGGAATTCAGGTATACTGAATCTATGATCTTCAACCCGACTACCACTAGGAAGTGGATCTTGTTCATTATTCAGACTCCAAACATTAGGTTTGGGTCCCATTAAACTGGAAAACAACAAATCGAGGAGATATTTAGAATATAAAATCTTATCGGATTTCCAATCCCTTTCAAAACAAAACAACTCCATGCTATTGAAATTACTGCTTAAAATCTCAGGAAGATTAGACTTCTTCATCCCACTACGTTCACAAAATGCATGCACTATCGCCAACCCTTTGGGAGTAGGTTGTAAAACCATGTTGCCAACTAATTTATGCGAGGTACGGTCGGCAGGAGAGTGCAAGAAATTTGCAGTAAAAAATCTAGACAAGAGCGCTAAGGAAACTTCTGGCGCCAATCTATATGAAATATGGGTAGTGGATTTGGATAATTCTATGTTTATGTTCAAATCTTTCATCTTATCAATAGCAGTATTACAATCAAAGGAGTAAGGGAAAGTTTTGGAGATTGATATGAACTTCTTAGGCTTGGATGATTTTAAGCCAAGTCCTATTATTAGCATGGAAAACATATCTTTGATATCCTTTTCAAATACTTGTCCATTTATTCCAGGGAACGTATTCAATACCACGTCATGTAGTCCCGAGTTTGTTTTCAGAATGCGTAGACTGTTTCCTTTCTCGCTTGAACTAGAGCTAATTGCAGGAGATCCCTCTGAATATGGTGAAGCACCATCGCTATCTATCTTTTCATTAGTAAGAGTATTATCAGACATTGAAAATGAATGGTTTATAGTAACAAGATAGAAAAAGAGTGACCTACAAACATTTCGAAACAACAGAAACTTTCCTGGCTATATTTATATCCATAATTATAACTTAGATTTACATGTTTCTAATCTCGATCGGTTATGAAACAATAATGTTTCAGAAGTCAAATGTTTCAGATATTAAAATTAATCTCGCGACTTTTTGTTTTGGTAGCGTACTTGCGACATTTTGTTGATACCTTTTTTTCCTTTCACACCATATTGATTCTTTGTTGTTTACATTGGAAATACAGATCAGGAAATGACAAAATCGATAGACGAAGATGATTTTGACGGTGAATTTGCACCAATAAGGAAACTTTCTGTTGGAGAATCAAAGAACGATATTCGTATCATGAATATCGGGACATCTCACGCCAAACGCAGTCGTTCAAGATCAAGTAATAGTAATGACGAACAGAAGTTTAAAAAGATCAGACATATAAAAATAAGAAATTCCTCAGGAAATTTGGAAATGGACTCGAGTGATAGTGAAGCTGATCTCGTGGTTATAGATCCAATAGACTTGACTGACAGTGAAACTGATCTCGTGGTTATAGATCCAATAGACTTGGACAGTGAAGCTGATCTCGAGGTTATAGATCCAATATCAAAGCCTTCTCCTGAATCGAATAAACGTAAACCTATACTTAAATCTCACGAGTCCAAACTCGATCCAACAAAGGCTATAATCGCGAACGAAGCGGATAAAGAATCCGATTGTGAGGTAATTGTCGAACCCACAGTACTGACTAATGTGAATAAGGTCAAATCAAAAATTCTTTCCCAATTGAATGGAGATTTTGTTAATCTCAAAGTGTCATCAGTATACGAAAAGTTCCAGGAAGTATACAGGATTCTTGAACTGTCAATAAGAGACAAAGAAGGTCATTCGGCGTTATTAATAGGTCCAAGATCATGTGGGAAATCCTCGATTGTGAATCATGCTCTAACAGAGTTGAAAACTAAGTATAATGATCAGTTTATGGCCATCAGATTAAATGCATTAGTGCATACCGATGACAATGTTGCATTACGGGAAATTGCCCGACAATTGGATGTCAAGCTTAAAGCCCGCGGTGAGCACGTAGATTTTGGAAGTTTTGAACAAAAATCTATTAATGAAACTTTTGGAAATATTTTATCGACATTACAAAATAGTGTAGAAAGTGGACCAAAAGAACAAAGATTATCAGTCATTTTTATTATTGATGAATTTGAAAAGTTTACACTGAACCACAAGCAGACGTTATTGTACAATCTTTTGGATTTATCCCAAAGTAGTACAACTCCAATCTGTGTTATTGGTTTGTCCACGAAAGTAACCACAAGAGAACTTTTAGAAAAAAGAGTCAGCAGTAGATTCTCCCAGAGAATAATACCAATCACTCATGAACCTAACATAGAGTCATATTGGCAAAATGCGAAATTGGCACTAACCTTGACTACTGATACACAAGATTCTGAAGATTTTAAACATTTCGCAGCAAATTGGAATGAATATATTGAGAATTTGTTCCGACTGGGCAAAGTTCTAAACAAACTAGTTACTCGAATATTCTACACAACCAAGGATTACAGACATTTCAATAATGCTTGCAAATTTCCGATATCTCGCTTAACATTACAAAACCCATATCCCGTAGATGATGATTTTGGATTCTACACTACTCACTCAATAGACAACAACATTCAATGTTTGATGGACTCTCTTTCCAACATTGAATTATTGCTAGTGATTGCAGCAGCAAGATGGATCGAAAAATATGAGTTACAAGCAATTAACTTCAACTTGGCATATTTAGAATATAAGGAAATGATGAAGAGTTTCAATTTAAACACCAGCTCGACCTCAACTGAAAATAGACTCACTAGTAGCATTCGGATTAATCAAAAAATATGGTCAGAAAAGGTTTTACGCAATAGTTGGGAATCCTTATACAAAATGGGGCTCTTGTTAGACGCTGGAGGTATTACCACCAATAATGAGGGTCATATTATCTCAAATACAAACTTGAACAAGAGTTTAATCATCGAAGATAACAGAATGGTTCAATTGGATGTTACTTTGAACGAAATCGCCACCCAAGTTGAAGATCTGGTGGTTTATAAAAGGTTAACAATGCTTTAAAGATATTCTCTAGTAGAACTTATAATAAATACTTAACTATTAATTTGTATATTCTTTGACTTTTCGCAGTTTTCTCTGATTTTCGGTAACTGATTAGTCAGATATTACTAGTTACGGAAAATATTGTCTCCGCGAATTCTAGATTTTTTCCGTTGGAGTTTTCCAAAAAAATCAAAACCCGCCATCCCTTTTATTAACTCTCAATCAATTGTCATCTTTTAATAATGGAAGCTCACGATAAATTGCCAGATCCTGTCCTTAATCTTCTCAAATCGAGCAGATTCATTCACTTAGCTACATGTTTGAATGACAAACCCCATGTGTCGTTAATGAATTACACTTTCTGTCAACAAGGAGACAAGCAACTTATAATTATTTCAACTCCAACCCGAACCACCAAATATCAAAACATTTTGTCCAATCCCAATGTGTCGATCTTAATCCATGATTGGATTTCAGTCAAGGATACAACTGAATCAAAGGAACTGGCAGCTTCGAAAAGACGTAACTCTCTTTTTGAATTACTTGCAAGTTTCAACAAAAATGAAATTAGTAGAGTGTCGGTTATGTTAGATGGTAGGGCTAAAATACTCGACAAGGATAATGATACTGACTCGTTTAATTTTTACAAGTCTTTGCATTTAAATAATCCAAAGATTGACGAAAACCAAATCAAAAATTACATTGAAAAGGAGAATAACGCGTTGATTTTAATTGAAGTTACTGGTTGTAAAGTCACAGATACTGATAACAACATTGAAGAATATTAAGTATAAGTTTTAGTTAGTCAATATATAATATGGGTAACCCTAAAAGGTGTTTCTACAAAAATATTTTTAAAAAAATGAAAATTGCCGGTCCCAGGAATCGAACCTGGGTCTAGTCGGCCACAACGACTCGTACTGACCACTATACTAGACCGGCCAATTTTTTCAATTGTGTAACGGTAATGGATGCCCTGAAGCAAGGAAATACGTTGAAAGTAAAGTCGGAAGAAGAG
>LQMS01002286.1:0-50470 GCA_001657455.1 Spathaspora girioi | reverse complement strand
ACAAGTCTAATATCTTTATGTTATTCTTATGTTTGATTTTTACCTCAATTTTTGTTAATTAGTTTTCTATTTGTATGTATATATCAGTAGATCTTATTTTTATGAAATTAATTAGAACTATCGAATGTTTGGCATAAAGGTAGCGAGAATATAAATTTGCTAAAAGGCTTGCAAGCAAATATTAACTTGTTCTGTACTGGTAAAAGAAATTTACATTATTCCGTTCTCTCAGCCTTCAAAGATCTAAACAGTAGGGCTAAATATGTCCCTCACCGGCATTGGAGAGAATTATTTTCAAAGTTGATGCCTACCCTAGTAAAGCTAAAACGATCATTACAGCCAATATATGCTTTACAAGATAAAGTAGTTCAAGGGTTTTCTTTTTTGAAAGAAATTAAAACCTCTTGTAATCTAACGATAACTGATAGCAAAAGGGTTAAAAGCAATAGGAATGTCTTTTGAATGCAAGAAATTTTAATTAGGTTGGGTAAGAACAAATAAGTCAAGTCAAGATATAAAAAGCTATAACTTGAAAGGTCATATAGCTTCGTTGGAATTTACTTGGAATTGAATATATTAAGAATTGCCAAAAATATGTGTAACGGCAAAAAAGAAAAAATACCTTATTTGTAAAAATGTAACGGAAAAAAAAAAAGTGCATTTAGTACCGGAATAAAAAAGAATTCGAGCCCTGTTACTTTTCGGTAACTTTTTTTGTCACAAGGAAGATGTGTGTTCGTTTCTAGAAAACAGCACAGTCCTAACCTGCAATATTTGGAATGAGCAAATGGTAACAAATATTGTATGGGAAAAAAACGTGAATATATTTCCGCTTTGGAATAGAAACTAATGTTGCTGCACTCAAGTGTCACCTGCATCTTTCCTGGAAACCGTAGCTAAATAATAGAATTGTTATGTAGTTAGTTAAAAATACGCATACTTCCACTAGAAAATATAAACTGGACCAAATATAGAGTTGCCCCATTTCAATTTGAATATGGCACGGAATTATACCGAGGTAGTATCTCCGAAATAATAAAATGCCGCGCAAATTAACAGTAATAATAATGACTCTATGGTATTGTAACCATGCATGAACATTATTTCTAAAGCAATTTCAACGTCTTTCGAAGCTATCAAATGCCCTGTTCATAATATTGGAGATATAACTGCTAGACCCCTTCCCTGTTTTTGGAATTAATTGTTCGATTTTTTACCATGTTAACAATTTTGCAACAAAATTTTACCGATTTACAATGCGACAACCTTTGTTTGTTTGTTACTTACTACTACTAATTCTCAAGGCCGGGAATGCCGCCAATACCCCCACTTTAACGTGGACCCCATCATTCACCTATGAAGTGGAAGAATGTCCCAAATCTGCTGAATGGAAAGGCAAATGTGAATATGATTTGGGTGCACTTGCCCAAGTATACGATAATCCTAAGGTTATTACCTTCGAATACAAGCACATTCTGCATCTTATTGGTAGTGCTGATTTGTATGAAGTATTGATTGAATTTGAGATTGATGACAGCCACCCATGGTTTTCTTCGTTGCGTTTGCGAGAGATTAGATTCAATGACCTACAAACACCCAATAGATATCTCCCTCAAAACATCGCACTTGATCTAGACCAGCAAGAAATAAGAGACTCTCCTTACCACTTTTTTGTTAAATGGGTGATGCAAGCCGAGGCTGATGGTCAGTTAATGTGTACAACTCCCTTTATGATTGAGTATATTTGGTTTGGTGTAGTTATCAACTATAGGGCAAAACGAGCAGATGTGACAGCAGAGTATTTCCATGGTTGCGACACTGGTGATTATCCTCTTCAATGTTGGACGCCTGTATGTTCTGGCTCAAATGATGTAGAAACTACGTCAGAAGCTGAGAATTCAGAGCTCGAAACTTATGAAGAAGAAACTGAACCAGTCACAGAAGATCCTACTTCTCATCCAAATAACAAAGCCATAACTATTACGGTTACCGAAACAACCGTAGAATTTTCACCAGCTGAAACAAGGACTGTAACTGAAACGGTAACCCAGGTTACAACTAGAGTTTTCACTGAAACTGTAACCGTTGACCCTGAAGTAAAAACCAGAACATTGACAGAAACGATCTCGAAGACATTGACTGGAACTGTAACCACATTACTTCTTAATCCCGGCGAACCAACTGACTCAATAACTTCACCCTATCCAACAGATACTCCTTCAAACCCACCACCACGACGACCAGGAACAGAAATCAGGATCACTATTACCAATTCTGACACCACTTATGTTACCACGGTTACTGAGCCATACAACCCTCCGGTTGTAACAACAACTATCTCAAATCCCTACACCACATATGTTACAACTGTTCCCGACGGCGTCCCTGAAGTTATGGTTGCCCCTGGTTCTCCAGGTCCTAGAAATAGTGATGGTGATCCTGGTGCAGCCCCAGATTTTGAAGAAATTATTGAATATGGTAGAGCCTCGGGTACTAGCTCTAATGTATTTATCTTATTCTTCTGTTTGATTCCTATTATCCTATTTGTTTAATTCTATTTGTAATGTACTTTACGTTGATGTAACGAATGTCAACCCTTGTAGAGTGTAGAGAAGATATAAATTAGAAAGTGTTAGGCTGATTGATCTGGAAATTATGACTCCGAATGAATAGATCAAATTAACTTAACTCTATAGATCATTTATACAGTACGATGCATGTTGACTTTAAGTATTGGTATAAGACAACTAAGTATTAATACCAATTATCTTACTCCCTACCAGAAGTCCAGGGTTATAACAAACCTATATAATGTTAGAATAGAGGAATAGTGGAATATGGAAAATATGTAGAAAGTGGGTTGAGCAAGGAAGAGAGTTTCAGAATCTAGCTTGCAATGTCGGAGGAAGGATGAAAAATCTTCACGGTTCAAGGGGGAGGAGAGTTTGGACTGTGTCATATAGCACATAAGCCTTAGTATCGGTGGAACTTCTAGTACTTTCCTACTCACTCCCTTGCGTAATTCACTATAATTGAATCAGATTCACACCATAATATATATCAGAAAAAGTTCACGCGAGGTCTTTCGGATAGATTCAAAAATGTGACTAAGACCGGAACAGCTATTAAAGGATTCTCCCAGATCTTGCTAACATAAAAGTGTAAGTACTATTTAACGCCAGCGCTACCAATAAGTACTCTCCAAAGAGAAAAATCAAAACAAAGCGAAGAACAAAATACATCAAAACCAAAAAAAATCAAGTATTGCAAAACACGCGTTGGTTTAGTTGAAGTCCTTTTAGTTGGTCTTTACGCAAATATATGATAAGAAAAGTCTACAAGCTGTAATTTTTTCATCAGATGGACTTTAGCTTATCTTCATACTTCAACTCGTTTGACGTTGGCAAGGAATATCAAGTTGAATTTTCTGATCTTGAATCCAAACTAGAAACAATTACCAATTCCTTAGCTGATAATCCAGAATCACTAAACTTTGATAATGAACTATTTGAAGATATTGTTGAGTTAGTTCATGGATTCCTTTCCCTTGAAGGTAAACACCAAAAACAATTGGCTTATTTAATAACATCTTCCTTCAATGCCATTGGTTTGAATGCTATTGCTACTATGGAAAATGGTGATTTTTTTGTTGATTCAGTAAATGCTATTAAATCTTCGTTAGAGAAATATGGATACTTGATGTTTGTTATTCTTAAGTTTTTAGGAAAAGAAGATTTTTCTCAAATAGTCGGCGGTAGATCTCAAAAATCAATTCCTAAACAAGTATTAGCCAAATGGAAATCTAATTGTTTTGAAGTTGAAAATTGTTTAACTTCAATTGTAACTATTTTGAAAATTGACCTTGGTAAAATTTTTGTTACTACTCCTGAACGTGATGCTTATCTTGAATTATTTACACGACCTTTACTCAACCTTATGGAAAGTTCTGAAAGAATGAAATTGGCAAGTATTAGATTATTAATGTTTAAAATTATCGCTATCTCAGTCAAGAATCACGGACATGCGGCAATTATACAACATTCAGTAATTCAATGCCTTACATATTATGCCCATTTACCTAATTATATGGCCGAACTCTTACATATAATATCTGATGAATATGATTATATTTTATTAACTGAGGAAATTTTACGAGAAATTTCTCAAATTCATTTTAGTTCAAATGATACAAATGGACCTCGAGCAGTTTCTGAATTCTTAGTTAAACTTTCGGAATTAAGTCCGAGGTTAATCTTGAAGCAAATGACCAGTATTTGTCAATTGTTTGATAACAGTAATCCAACATTACGGTGTTCGTTAGTTGAATCATGTGGGAATATCGTACTAGATATTCTTGCAAGTGCAGCAGCGACTGGTGATGACGATGAGGATGGTCACAATGGAAGTCAGCAAGTTGAGAAGCTTTTGGATTTATTACAAGAAAGATTATTAGATCAAAATCCATATGTTCGTACCAAGGCATTCCAAGCATTAGCTAAAATAGTTGGATTAAAAGTTAAGTTAACTGAAACAAGACAAAAATTGATGATGGTTGCAGTTAGGTCGTTAGATGATAAGAGTACGTTGGTGAGAAGAAATACCATTAAATTAATGTCGAAATTGGTGTTAAACCATCAATTTCAAAGTCCTCATGGAACTCAATTGGGATATAAGTTTTGGAAGCAAAAATTGGATGAAGCTGAAGAAGATCTTTTACAGTATGTACCTGTGTCTCCACGTAAGCAAAGGAAAACATCAAATGTTGAAGATATGGATATTGACGTCATAGAAGAAGAAGAGGAAGAAGACGACGAGAGTGAAGAAGGGAACAAGCAGAATGAGAATATAGAAGAAGATAACGAAGAGCATGAAAATAAGTCAGATCAAGAACAACCAGGGAATGAGTTAGATGAAGACGATGAAGTCGATCATGAAGAACTTAATACTTCAATGGTTCAACAAGAACAAAATCTCCCTGATAGAACTGTTTTATTTCGGGCCAAACTTAAAGTAAATTTCTATCAAGATGCAGTTGATTTTATTGAAGCAGTACAACATGGAACTGAAGTTATATCTCGATTATTATTCTCTAAAAATAGAAACGAAGCAATTGATTCGATGGATTTTCTTGTTCTTGCTGATGCATATGGAATAGAGAATGCAAGTATTGGTATTCGTAAAATGCTTCATTTAGTATGGATGAAAGGATCATCCGATGAAGGAAAATCCGTCCCATCACATTTAATAGATTGTTACAAGACATTATTTTTAACTGCACCACTGGAAGGATCCAGGGTGGAGCAAGCGGCATATATGGCCAAGAATTTGATTGGATTGACTTATGATGCATCCATTGCCGATTTGGCATCTTTGGAAAAATTATTGGGATTAATGTATAATGAAAAACTTATCAATCATGAAGCTTTAAGAATCTTATGGCAGATTTATAGCATGGATAATGAAGAACACGATAAACAAAGACGAGGTGCTGTTATGGTATTAGGGATGTTGGCAGTTGAGGATAATGAGATTATAATTAGTGGATTGGATTCATTATTGAGAATTGGGTTAGGTTCAAAGAAGTCCGATTTAACATTATGTCGATATACATGTCTTGCCTTGCTGAGGATAAGTTCTGGTAATAATAACAGTTCAATTCATATTCCCAATGAAATTGAAGCTATATCTAAACTTAAATCAGTTTTATTGGATTATAATGATAAATTAGAATGGTATAGTGTGGCTCAAGAAACGATAGGGGCTATATTTCAAGCATCTTCAAATCCAGATATAATATGCAGTGATATCATTAAGGAAAAGGCCAATTCAGTTTTCATTGATATTGAAACTCCAGGTGAATCGAAGACTGTGGGATTATCTCAGTTATTATTTATTGTGGGCCAAATAGCTATTAAAACAATAGTGTATCTTGAGAAATTAGAAGGACAATTTAAGAAGAAGAAACATGAAGCAGAATCAAAGAAAAGTCAAGCTGCCGACCCCAACAGGGGGAAAAAGAATGGCAGTGGCACCGATGAAGATGAGGATGTTGATAATGAATTAGAAATGATCGGTGGTACATCGGAAGATGATTTTACCGATGCCGTTATTCATGTCAAGGAGAAAGAGTTACTTTATGGTGATAATTCGATTCTAGCTAGATTCGGACCATTAGCTAAGGAAATCTGTTCCAAAAGTAAAAGATATAATGATAGTAATCTACAACGATCAGCTTTATTGTGTATGGTGAAATTAATGTGTGTATCATCGGTTTATTGTGAAGAAAATTTACCTTTATTGCTCACAATATTGGAAAAGTCTCAAGATCCAATAATTCGATGCAATTGTATATTAGGATTGGGTGATATGGCTGTTTGTTTTAATAATGTAGTTGATCAAAGTACAGATTTTATCTATCGACACCTTACTGATTCGAGTGTCATGGTTCAACGAACATGTTTAATGACAGTTACATTTTTAATCTTAGCGGGACAAGTTAAGGTTAAGGGACAATTATCATCAATGGCTAAATGTCTTGAAAACCCTGACCAAGGTATAAGTGATATGTGTAGGTTATTCTTTGCTGAATTGGCAACCAAAGATAATGCGATATATAATGGGTTTATTGATATTTTCAGTGGGTTATCGAATGATGAGACATTGTCTAAAGATGCTATGAAGAGAATTACCAAGTTTTTATTATCATTTATTGATAAAGAAAGACATCAAAAACAATTGGCTGAGAAACTATTGGTAAGATTGACCTCATGTCATTCACAAGAACAATGGAATGATGTGGCATTTGTTCTCGGTGCTATTCCTTATAAGAATGAAAATATTACTACGGCCTTAGAAAAAGGATTCGCTTTAGTTCTGGCAAAGGATTAGCGTATATAGTTATATTTCTATAGAGGTTTTTTCAATTTTACGTTCATATGGTAAGCGAAAAATGTTGGGTTGCGCATTAGGGCCGTTCTAAAGCCCCTCGGCTTTACCCAGATGTAGATGAATTTTTTTTTGTAATTTTTCAATTGACGTCACTATACAACCAAGAGCGAGATATATGTCTATATATATCTAGACATGATTCAATCAATCCAAGATGATATTCTTTACCTACTGGATCTAACTGGTCTTGATCAAGCCAGTTTGAAAATTTTTTTGTGCACGTTATTGTCCTTCCCCTTTAGTATCATTTTCAAGCGACTTCCTGATACTAAATATACCTTAAAGAATTTATATAACATTGCTGTATCGGCGTTTTATATCTTTGGGATTCTTGATTTAAAATCAGGATTGGGGACATTGTTATTTTCATCATTGGGATGTTATTTAATTACAAGATATTTACGTACTCCTAGTATGCCCTGGGTTAATTTCTTTTTCCTTATGGGACATTTGGCATATAATCATTTCCATCATCAATTCTTTGCAGAATATGATCGAAATGTTATAGATATCACTGGTGCTCAAATGGTATTAGTTATGAAACTTTCGGCCTTTGGTTGGAATATTTATGATGGGAAGCAACCCAAGGAAACATTATCGAAATATGCCCAATCCCGAGCTGTATATGAACATCCCAATATTATTCCTTATATTGGATATGTATTCTTCTATGCGTCATTATTGACTGGTCCTGCGTTTGATTATGCTGATTACGATAGATTTATTCATTCCAGTTTATTTGATGATGTTCCTGATTTAAAGAGATATAAAAAAAGAAGGATCCCTAGAAGTGGGAGAGAAGCGTTGAAGAAAACTTTAGAAGGTGCATTTTGGGCCGTGCTATTATTTCAACTTCCAAAATATGTTTCGGTTGAATACATGTTAAGTGGTAACTTTGTTAAGGAACAAACATTTATAACTCGAATTTTTTATCTTTGGATCTTGAGTTTCTTTTATCGGTCAAGATATTATTGTATTTGGTCGATTGCCGAGGGGGCGTGTATTTTGAGTGGGATTGGATATAATGGTTATGATGCCAAGACTGATTCTTTTAAATGGGATCGGGTTCAAAATATTGATCCAGTTGCATTTGAAACTGGTCAAAATGTTCATGTTTGTTTAGAAGCTTGGAATCAAAATACAAATAAATGGTTAAAAAATTATATATATTTGAGAGTTGCAAAACCAGGTAAAACTCCAGGATTTAAAAGTACATTGTTTACATTTGTCACCAGTGCATTTTGGCATGGAACTGAACCAGGATATTATTTGACATTTATAGGTGGTGCATTATTACAAACTCAAGGGAGAATCTTGAGAAGGAATATAAGACCAATCTTTTTGGAAGCTGATGGTAAAACTGGTAGGCCAACTAAAGTATTATATGATTTGGTATGCTGGGTATTTACTCAATTAGCATTTGGATTTTATACTCAACCATTTATGATTTTAAAATTGGGGCCTTCAATTTATTCCTGGTCAACCGTTTATTTTTATCAACTTATAGTGACTTTACTAACCTTGTTTATATTCAAGGGCCCTTTTGCCAAGCCCGTGATTAAATTCTGTAAATCATTCCATCCAAAGGTAATAGTGCCACCAGAAGCAAAACCCGTGTCTAAGTTAACTCGTGAAGAATCGGGAATTGTAAAACAAGTAGTAGGTACAAAATTAGAGCTTGATTATGGTAGTCCTACTTTGGGAGTTCCTCCAATTGATGTATTGGAAAGTATTGATATACAAGAATTTGAAACTGATGTTCAAGATTTAAGACGAGCTTGGGTTTCATTTAAAGGTCGGAGACATTCTATTAAAGAAGATGATCTTGAAGGATTGAAAGATGCTTATAATAATTTTGTTGGTGAAATTAATGAAATTTATACTAATGCAAAAGAGGAATTGTTGAATAGTACTAAGAAAGAAAAGGAAAATTAATATTGTTTGTTTGGATTTTTGTATATAATAATAAAGTGTGTTCTAAACTTAAGGGGATATTGTAGAGCAGGTAGGATTTAGTTAACAAGTGTTGCAAAAAAAAAACATATGATTTTTGGTACTAAAAAACACGTCAAGAATTTGCGCAATGATGCTATTTGTTATCTAATCGATCAAGTGCTTTTCAACTAATTATTTATTTTATATAGACTCAATACATGTGAAGTTATGCAGTTAACGACCCCCGGCTCCTTGAGGAACTGGTAAGCATTACTCAAACTCGTAAGTTCTAACCTTGTAGTTTAATTTTCAATCGTATGATCACCCTTTATGAGGCTACTTTTCTATTGAAACGTCTTGGCAATTCAATTTCAGTTCCTGAAACTTTTCTACCATTGGCTGCAATAAATCTGAAGTCATGCTTTGGTGATAATCTAATACCTTCTTTTGCATAGAATGACTTTCTGGGTCTAAAAAGTGTATGGTTTTATATGGGTATGAGTCGTGTCAAACTCAAATCAGATCAAGCCTTTTGCAACAAAAACCATATCCGAAAATTCTTCAAAAGTAGGTATAAGTCCCTTAGATCTATAAATACAAGAGAAATTCCCTAGAGCCATGTTTAGGAGTTTATTATATTTAAGACGTTCAATGTCGTCAAATCAATTTACTCCTACCATGTCCTCCACTTCCACTACAAATGCAACACCTACTGGTGTTGTGTTCATGAATATGGGAGGACCTTCAAAAGTTAGTGAAACTCGTGATTTCTTGTTTAGATTATTCTCAGATGGAGATTTGATCCCATTTGGAATATTCCAAGGCATTTTGGCTAGGTTTATTACCATGAGACGTACCGCAAAAGTTGAAAAACATTATCAAGAAATTGGTGGTGGCTCACCCATTCGGAAATGGTCGGAATTTCAATGTGAAAAAGTGTGTGAAATTTTAGACAAGACAAACCCTGAATTTGCTCCTCATAAACCTTATGTTGCATTTAGATATGCCAATCCATTGACTGAAGAAACTTTGTTACAAATGAAGGAAGATGGTGTGAAACGGGCCGTAGCATTTACTCAATATCCTCAATTTTCATATTCAACAACTGGATCATCTATGAATGAACTCTACAGAAAGACTTTAGAATTAGATCCAGAACGTTCAATTGATTGGTCATTTATAGACAGATGGCCTCAATTGCCCGGTTTTGTTCAAGCATTTGCTAACAACATTACTGAAAAATTAGCTGAATTCCCACCTGAAGTTAGAGATGATGTAGTTATACTTTTCTCAGCTCATTCTTTACCTATGGAAACTATAAATAGGGGAGATTCATACCCTGCTGAAGTTGCTGCTACAGTATACAAGATAATGGAAGTACTTGGATTTAGTAATCCATATAGATTAGTATGGCAATCTCAAGTTGGTCCAAAACCTTGGTTAGGTGCACAAACTTCCAAGATTGTCAAGAAATTAGACGCAAGAGATGATGTTAAGGGAATTATATTAGTTCCAGTTGCTTTCACTTCTGATCATATTGAAACTTTACATGAAATAGATATTGAATTAATGGAAGATGTTACTAATCCATCCAAAATCAAACGGGCGGAATCTTTAAATGGTAATCAGGTTTTCATTGAAGGGTTGGCTGATTTAGTTAAACAACATTTACAATCTGGGGTTAGATATTCTAAACAATTGGAATTGGATTGTATTATAGGAAGTGAATATGCTAAAAATGTTTTTAAACATCCAAGTGATTTATTTGGAAAGAATTAACTTAAAATAAATAATTAAATAATTTTTGTAAATGACAATAAATTCAATCAGAGTATTCATCATCTGGATCGAATAAATCTAAATTAAGATCGGAAGAAGTTTGTTCTTCTTTCTTTTTGGTTGTTGTACCATATCCGAACGAACCTCTACGGGGGATAACTTCTTCTTTGAGTGTTTGTTTTTCTTCGTTCACGACCTCGTTTTCCTCGTCTTTCATATCTACATCCCCGGCATGTTCTTGTTTCACTTCTTGTTCTTCCTCTCCCAATTCTTGTCTTATAATTTCATCCCCTTGTAAACTACTCAATGCAAGCACACCTCTTCTTAACGCGTCCTCAGCAGGCCAAATATAATTATTTGGATGAATTTGTAAAGGCATACTAGCCATAATAGCAGGAGCTTTAGTAAATTTGGCTAATCTCATGGCATATTTTAAAATCTCATCTACTTCAACATTGTTACTTGATGGTACATCTTTAGGTAATCTAGGTAAATTTTTCAATTCATTTCTATAAGTGATTAATTGTCGAAGTATATCTTTTAATTTTGTCTCCAATTGTTTATTTTCAATAGTTAATTGGTCAGCTTGATAACTAAAATCACGATGTTTATTTAAATCTTCAATTTTATTCTTGAGTATATCATTGATTTGAATTATACTTTCAACCTTCTGTTGAATTTCTACATCTTTGAATTTTGAAATATCATCGGCGATTCCATTTAATAAAGTTTCAAATTCATTGACTTTGACAACAATGGGTAAATTTTCAAACTTTTCGAGATCTTCTTTGGTTCGTATTTTGCTCTTTATGTTTCCCTGTGTGGTGGGGAGGTTCCTGCTTGGGTTTAACGAGGAAGATGTTGGTGGAACAGTAGCCGTGGCAGAAGCACCAGCAGTAGCAGCAATTCCTGTGTTGGATCCAGATTGATTGGGTACTTGATTCAATCGCAGGGTAGAATTTATTCGAGCAATTGGATGAGACTTTAACTGAGAGTCATTTTGTGGCTTTCTATAAGGTAACATTCTACTGTGTTGTGTAGGTATATTATATAAACAAGAAGTATGGTTGAAGTTGAATTGGAAAAGAAAAAAAAGTTGGCTATTTTTAACCAAAGGTAGTGTTTAAAGTGAATGAATGTAACGAAAAGGAAAAACATTTTTGGTGATGTAGATGAAGATTCTGAATCTAAGAAACAGAAGCAAACACCTACAAGAACTAGAAAAAAAGTTTTCAAACCTCCAATTGAAAAGCCAACCAGTGAATCGAATGATATTACTGCGGAGGAGAACAATGATGTTGGCAATATCACTGAAGACTATATGGATTTCCCAGTTAAAGAATCTGTAACCAACATAATAGATGAACCTAAAGATAAGATTAATCGTTCGCTATTTCTGGACCCTTCAACATCCATAGGTCTTTCAATTATGGAAAAAATGGGATTCAAAGTTGGTGATAGTTTAGGTATTACCAGTGATGCAATTAAAGAACCTATATTAATACCAAAACGTATAGATCGAATTGGTGTTAACCACGAAGATACTATTAAATATACCCCAGAAAAAGTTGATGAAATGAAACAACGATTTGTACAACAATCCAAACAACATGTTGAAATTAAAGAACTACGAAGAATCATGAAACTCTGTTTAGAATTGAGTGGTGAATATGAGCAATATCTCGAACATGGTCAACTTGACAAAGTTAATGAATTATGGAGACCATTCTTAATTGAATTGGATTCAATTCAACAATATAAAAAGAATAAACACTCTACAACTGTATTATCGCTTACAGATCAAGTAACGGATTTGCATCAACAATTAAGTTTACTACTTGAATACCTTCGAAATACTCATTCATATTGTTGGTACTGTGGAATTAAGTTTAATAATAAACAAGATCTCGAAACTAATTGTCCCGGGAAATTTCGTGATGTACATTTTTAATATAAACTAGAATTAAGAAGGTTATCTCGATTAAGCTTTGATTGGATGTATAATTGGTCAATTTGGCTAGTTTTCCACACTTCACTTCCATCTAATCGTTGTGCAATTTCTGTGGAAACTTGCTGTTTATCAAGTTTATCCAATCGAATATTGTCATAGGCACTAGAATAGAAAACTAATGGAAGCGCAGTTGGTTTTTCGTAAGTAGTAGCAGTGGTAGTATCGTCGTCATCAGTATTTGCCCAATTAATTGCTAAACGACAATCATTTATAGTACTTCCTTGCATGTCTAAAATAGCAGCTTCAGCAGAAGATCGTAAGTAATATTTAATATAGCCAACTTGAAAATTTGATGAAATCTTACAAGAAATTAAATCACCAAATCCAATAAAATATAGTTCTAATTCTTGTTCAGTAAATTTTGAAGCTAACCCTTTAATCACCAACCTTGTATTTTCAGAATCGGTATATTGATTTAAGTCAGGTTGTGGTTGAGGAACAACAACTCTCTTATAATCTAATTTCTGAATAGTTCTCCCTCCACTACTATCCCCTGATTTCAGCATATCGAGAGAAGAACCTGATGCCAATCCAACTCTAATTGCCTTAGATCCAATTTCAACCCCATTCATTTCTTGAAGAGCACGATTTAACACATCTCCAGCTAAGAATCTAACAAATCCAAACCCTTTACTTTTTTTAGTAGTTGGATCAATAATTACTTTTACTTGTTTTATTTGATTAGGATATTTATGATTGAATTTATTGAAAAGCAATGCTTCACTAACTTCATTTCCTAAATCACCAACAAACATAGAAAAATCATTTTCACTAGGCGTTGTTTGCCTATTGGTGTTAGCATGACTATTTGAACCACCGCCACTGCCACCGGCATAATTCAATTTAAAATATCTATTACTTGATGGAACTGGTTGTCCATTTCTTTGAAGTGCCAAATCAAGCGCTTTTTGATTATGAAATGTAACAAAACAATACCCCAGTTTCATAAGATTTAATCTATCTCGAATTATTTTAACTGATTTTGGTTTTTCAACTAATGAAGTCCATATATGATCTATAGATTCTTCAGTCCATGAATTATCTAAATCTCCCATCCATAATTGAAATTGGATGGGTTCTTGGGCATATCTGGAACTATGTTGAGCGTATACATTCTGCCTAGAGGACGTATATGGCTGTCGTTTTCTCGGGGTATATGAAGATGTTGTTGATGAGGACGATGAGTGGTGCTGCTGCTGTTGGTCATATCTATTGAAATTGTTGTAGGTATTTTTCGGTGTCAATGATTGATAGCCTTGTCTTGGTCTTGGGGTATAATGATCCGAACTCCTCGGTCTATAGTTGGAGTTCTGATATGACATCTTTTCTAATAAAACTAAACCCGTTAGTATGTGGAGGTATTTTCACTTGTATGATTTTTTGTTTTTTCTTCACTTGTAGGATTTGATACCAATTCTTCTTTGATAGAATTTTTCTAAATTTACTTGATTTGATCTAATCCAGTTATGGTTGAAACAATCATCAATACTCATCCGTTCTTGAGGGTCCACTTTAAGTAAACCTTGAATAAAACTCTTACAAATCAAACTAGTATTCTTAAATTGATTCCTATTTAAATTAACTCTTCCATTTCTTGCTGCAGTAAGCATAAATTCTTTTTCTCCATTACCATAGAATGGAGAAATTCCTGAAAGTAAAAGGTGAACAATAACTCCTAAAGACCATAAATCACATTTAAAACTATACCCTTGGTCATATTCTTCATTAAATACCTCTGGAGCACTATATTCAATTGTTCCAACACAAGTGTCTGTCTTTTGTTGCGTACAATTTGAAAGATTTTTTGCAATTCCAAAATCACAAACATAAATTCGAGTTCTTGGGGCTGGAATTTCTAAAAGAATATTATCTAATTTTAAATCTCGATGAACTATTTGTAATTCGTTATGTAAATATTGAATCACTTTTAGTAATTGATATACTATTGTGATTGTTTCTTGTTCAGGTAATGCTCGAAGATATTTCTCCTTTCTTAAATATGAAAATAAATCCCCTCCACAAATTAAATCTTCAAAGATATAGATATTGGAATCAAATGTCATAGTATCATATACCTTGACAATATTGGGCTTTAAGATTTTGTTAGTAGTTTTTCATAGATTTTAAACAAAATATTCTGACATACATGATTGATGCTTAACAATAAATTTGATTCCTGTTTTATAAGCTTATCAGGGATATATGAACCTTGACAATCAGATATAATCTTGACCGCAAACAATTTCATATTATATTGTCTATTTGAAGCTGCATATACAGTTCCAAATGAACCAGAACCAATTAATTGATTAGTCAAAGTCCAATCTTCAATAGTTAAGTTCTCATCAACCAGCAGAACTCTACTACAACAATAGCAAGCATCAAGGTCAAAACAAGTAAATTTCAATTTGGCAACCAATTTCAATTCAATTGAATCTCCATGTTGTAAAATCACAGTCATTCCTTTATCCAATTCCATTCCATTGTGAATGATTCCATTTCGGGAATTATCATTCAAGTAAACTATAGGAATAGTGTCATTATCAAACTGAACTGACCAAATGGTACCATGAAGTTGGGAAATTACAAAATTATCAAATTGAATATCACAAGTTTTGTCTCGTCCAAAAGTTATCACTTTTTGAAGATTGACTGGAATTGAATTGTTGCCAATTAAGTAGTCAAGGCAGGTGTTTACTTTGGTGTTTTTGCTCACTTCTACTATCTCTAAGATACCAATTACACTCATTGTATGTTTTGCAACCAACAGGAAAAGAGTAAGTGTTTTTTTCTCCCTCTTCTGTTTTAGCTTGAAAACTAAAATATCAGAAATTATGCCACTGAAAAGTAAGAGAAAACCGAGAAGAGAGAAAAAGGTTCTAATTGGTTAGACAATTGAGCAATGGTTTGTTTATTCGTTTGTCAAATTTGGGCTGGTAAAACATGTTCTCAAGGCTTTTCTTCCAAATTAATTGCAAAATATTCAGCATATACATCTTGTTCACTTCGTTGTCTATACGTAAGTGGCATTCCAAGACCAATTTTCCATACCTCTATATAAAAGGACAGCAGATGTTATTGTTTTACCTTCTAATCACTAACGCCTCCTCCTGGTTTAGATTCATCTGGTTTACCCAAAATCCATATACTGCATATAAATTAAGGTAGTGTCTCCCTTACCAAAATAATTTCCGACCTATAACCCAAAAAAAAGGTCAAGATTTATCAAACAAGCTACAACTCTAGTTCATACACTTCGTTATTATATTCAGAGAAGATGTTCACAAGATCACTGAGAAGCATAGTTAGAAGAATAGCATTTAAAAGATTCCAACATACAGCTGAATCAGCTACTACTAAAGAATCATCTTCATTTACTAATAAATTCAATTTCGATGTGAATCCACCACAAGTTCATCACTATTGGAACTTTCATAATGCTACAGTTCTTTTAGCATTTATTCCACTTTTCCTTGGTGTTGCTGAAGTAGGTAGATATATAGGTACAAATCTTGGTGGATACACTCTGTTTATTGAATTTGCTGACAGTGAAAAATCACCAATGAAAGTGCAAACTTATGGTAAACCTCAAAAACGAGTTGAAGAGTAAGAGAACTGCTGTTAAATATTACTATTTATTTTGACACAAGTGCATTGATGAGTTATACAATTACTTTCGTTTTGGAAGATGAGCCCTTCCCAGGACACTTTCCAAACTTTTCAACTTTTTGTATATTTTATATATATTTTTATTCGGTTTAATTAAATACTATCAAAAGATAACATCCATATACACATGTAGACCGTATTAGAGAGGGAGCAACTACTTGCTTAACCAGTCTTGCTTGTAGTGATAGTAGTGCACTGACAAATTTTATTCCCGTGAAATTTCATTGGCTCCTCCTGGGCGGAAAAAAAAATGTATAACTAGAAACTCGCTGCAATCAAAGTAGAAGAACGCTGTTTCTATTATCACCAGGAAATACATAGCAATGCTTTCAAGATTAGGATTCAGCTCAGCCAGATTGGCCAGTTGTAGCGTTGCTCCAATGGGCTATAGAGGTTTCGCCACTGCTAGTAGAATAATGAACACTAAGAAACCAGCTACAATCTTTGATCCATATACCAACAAAACAATTGAATTGGCAGATCCAGAACAACCTGAATTAGGAGATTGGAAAGATCCAGTTCCAGAATTTGCTCAAAAGAAAGATCCTTATGCTAAATATGACGACCAAGCAAACAGAAGAAATATTAATGACCCAATGCATTCTCAACAAGATATGTATGATATATGGTCACCAGATGTATATGATCATGTTTCAACTAGAACTGCTATTAAATATAATCTTATATTCTTTGGTTCATTATTTGCCATTGGGTATGGGATTTATGTTATGGAATGGACTCCTGCAAAACCAGCTATGATTAGATCGTTCCCTTATAATGGGTTAGCTACTGCTTTAGGTGCCAGCGGTGAAGAAGATGCTTATATGTATCAAGCTAGACCAGATGTTACAGCAGAGGCCGAATGTGGAATTTTAGCTGATGATAGTGAAATAGTTCAACAAAAGGAATCTTATTTGAAGAACAACAGCAAGTTTATCAATGTTGAAAGTAGTTAATAGAAAAACCTTTATTGATATAATATCATAACGACTTTTTATGTCAGCATAATACAAAGGGGCACGGTGTCAATTCAAATTGATATTTATTCGACATTTGTCATTTGTAGAAGTAGTAGAAGTAGTTGTTTTGCAATTTTTGTTTCAAATTATGGCAATGTCTATTTATTACCTTTGGTCAAACTCGTAGTACATTTCTGTTTTGAAGTGAAAACACTTATTTCGCATCCCTGCCACATTTGGAGAGCAACTTACTCAACTAATTATATTCTTGTTTTCACCTCCAGTTCAATTTGAATTGGATATTTTTAAAATAAAAGCGCAATATGTGTCTGATATAATACTAGTTTATGTTAGTAACAGTATCAAATTTGTATGAAGAGTGTTTATAGTAAGATATAGAGCAATTTTATAGGTGTAATTGATTAGAGTATATTCCAGACAGCAAGTAATTGACTGTTTACTTTTCGCAGAAAATATTGGGAGTTCTTATTTTAGTATAAATATGGTAAAATCCCCCGTTCTTCTCTTTTCTTCTTTTCCTCCCTTTTTTCCTTCTTCTTTCTGTTCATTCTCTTCATTCATTCAAACAAGGTAGGTATATCATTCTTAAATACATCATTGAAAGCTTGCTCGCATCTGCTGTTTGTTTTGGGCTGATTTCTCATTGGCAGCTAAAGTTTCATTTTATTACTTCTATTCTTGATTGTTCTATCATTTTAATTCAACGATAGAACCATCAAAAATAGAAGTAATAAAATGAAACAACTATCTGCTTAGGTTTAATTATCACCATCACTATAATAATGATATTGTACCACTTTTAACCTACAGATAGAACAAGGAATAACTAGCATGGCGGTTGCAAAAAAAAATCCACTACTTTACAAATACTACCCCAAACATATGTCCACTTGGCTACAAGAAAAGGATCAGATCAACCAAGATTAGGTCTGGTTTTCTTACTTAGGAAGAAAGAGCTTCATTGGTGAATTACAACTAATCTCGGGATTCTGAAGTGCAGAAATAAAATAAATTTATTGAGAAAACCAATCTGAAGTGAGGTTCCATCCACATCCCAACAATTACGTCAGCAGATATATGATAAATTAGGAATCTCACTTGTTCCAAATCCATATCCTTATACCTTCAACTTTTCCGATCATGCAATTTGGATTCTATCATTTGGTGAACGTCAGACAAGGTACTCCTCTATGGATTGAAATTCTCTCTATTTTCTTGTTTTTAGATTTCTTTTAAAATCGCTTGCCTTTATGGCTAAGAATATATGTTCAAAGTATATACTTATGATTTTTGCTAAACTTTTCAGGATTAGAATGGTCAGTTAGAACTCTCGGGAAACCACTAAATTACTTGATCTTTTTCATTATATTACTTTAATTGCTTATTTAACAACCTCTTGCCATATAAAATGTATACAATTCAGGATAACATCGGATATATCTTCTTCTCCCAGGCTCTATCACATATATAGCTAGACATCGTGTATTACCCTTTAGTAGTCCCCTCCATTTCGGAGAGAATATACATATCCTGCATATAATACCCAAGTTTTTGCGAAATCCTTCCCAGCAAACACGAAAAAGCGAGACACAGTTATGAAAAACTCAATCTTTAAAGCTTTAATAGGTAACTTTTTCACAACCTTTCAGAAGGACAATGCCACCGTATAAGAAGAAGAAAGGAGTACGCGTGGCTCAAAGAGCTCTGGCCAGGCTAAGTCAACATTCACAATCAGAATCAACCAAGCGAACGAGTGACTCGGAGCAACAACAACAACACCATACAATAAATGGTCATAAACGAAGGAAAACCAGTCAAACTAATTCCATCAACCCATTGAACCGACAGGAGAGACTTGCACATGTTTTGGCCAATTTAAATATGGCCGTGGGTGAATTATTTTCATTAACTGAATATAAATCAATAGTATATTGGAATCCTCAAGATTATGCCAGTAAATTACCTCGATCTCAAGTTCCTGAATTATTTCAAGATTTTTCCAATAGCAGTAAATATAAAGTGGTATGGGATGAGGCTATTGAAGATGATAACGAGGTTAAGAATTTACCTTTAAGATTCCAAAAAAAGATATTAGCTGAACGGGACAAGAAACTTTTAGAGAAATTTCCATATAGGGATGAAGTTATAGAACGTAGTCATGTAATAGAGTCTGAGTTGTTGAACAGTTTGGAACCCGTGAAAGAGGCGCATACTCGTCCTAAGTCAAAGCAAACTCCAGTACACCCAGTCAAACACGAAGAAGTGGTAAAATCGACAGAACCGAAAAAGAGAAGGCCCGGGAGACCACCTAAGAAGAAAATCGAAGAAGAAGACGTTGTAGAAGCGGAATCAGAACAAGAGGAAGAGGAAGAAGTTTCTGAAGAAGAAATCTCAGAAGAGGAAGAAGAATCAGGTAAATACAAACTTATATCAATACACTATACGTTACCACCACCGCTTGTAACTCATCCTTCGCATATTCCTAAATGGAGACCCACAACTGAACAAATGGTGGACTCAAATCAAAAGCATGAAATAATCGATTTTAACCCCACCCCTTTAAAAATCATTCAATCCAAAAAAGAAATAATCGAAGCACCTGAAGTTGGAGAGAAATTACGGGAATTCCTTGATACAAACTATAAAATTCCCATTATTGACGAAGCAAACATGCCTGACTTCAATAACACTGCTCAAGAATATGATTCAATCATAAATCAACAATTTCAATTATTGTCGAAAATATCATTCAAAATAAACCAAGAAAATAGTTTAGAATTGAATGGTGATAAGATAGAAAGACGTAAGATTGTATTACCACAAACATCAAACATCAAACTTACTGATCCATTCAGAACTAACGGTTCAGTAATACCTAAAATGCAAGGACTTCAAAATAATTTAACTCATCATGATTATTTACTTAATCAAGGTATTTCGTTTGCAAAAGTTCACAATCAAATGAGAAGACAACATCAATTACGAACTAGGAAAATCGCCCTGATGATTGAACAACATTTCAAGAAGAAAAAGGGAGAAAAGGAAAGACTTGTCAGAGAAAGAGAACAAAATTTAAAGAAAATAAGTCGATTGGCAATTCAAGCAGTTAAAAAGAGATGGAACCAAGCTTATAAAGTATATCAATTTATCCAACAAGAAAAAGAAGAGGAAATGAAGCAGAAAAAGGGAAGAGAGCATCTATCACAAATGTTGGAACATTCAACCCAATTATTAGAAGCCCAATTGGCGTCATCTTCAAGAGAAGCCACTGCTGATATTGAAAGTGAATCGTTATTAAGTGATGAAATGAATGAGGATAGTGATTCAGATAGGTTTAGTAGTTCTAGTTCTGAGGAAGAAGAGGACGATAGAAAGGAAGTAAATGGTAGTGCTAAGGATACTGAAAATGATATGAATCTTTCAGTTGAGGAGTTAAAGAAGAAGTATGCTAATATGGAAGATTCTGTAGAACCTTCCTCTACTGCAGAAAGGGAAGAAGAGTCACAAGCAGAGCCACAAGAAGAACCGGATCTGGAACTAGAGTCAGATTCACAAGATGAAACTGATGTTAGTCGAGGACTCGCATCACTATATGGTGTTGATGAAGTATATGATAGTCCAGCTCCTGTTGGCACCCCACTCACAGAATATACAGAACAAGAAAAAGAATTGATTGACAAATTTAGTAAAGAAGAAAAGATTGATAATTCACTCTTAGATTCCGACGAAGGTAGTCTGATTTCTGATTGGGAATCTGAATCTGAATCTTCTGGAGGTGAAGCTGATGAAGAACTCGACGAAGAGCATGTATCTGATCAGGAAAAGGAGGAAACAGAAGAAACAACGGAGAAACTGGAACTTGCAAGTTTGTTTAATAGAAATTCAGATGAAGGATCTGATGAGGACGAAGATGTTGAAATGGAGGAAGGAAGTGGAAGTGATGATTATATGTCCACTACAGAAGATGAACAAGAACAGGATGAAGAAGTAGAAAAGGAGGAAATAACAGAGAATGGGACATCAAAGCCCACTGAAGAGATGGAAGAACTTAAAGTCGAAGAAGTCAATGGCTCAATGGTTAGAGATGTACCTTTACCTTCACTTTTACGAGGTGTACTTAGACCCTATCAGAAACAGGGTCTTAATTGGTTAGCTAGTTTATACAATAATAACACCAATGGTATCCTTGCAGATGAGATGGGTTTAGGTAAAACAATTCAAACAATTGCGTTAATCTCATATTTGGCTTGTGAACATCACATATGGGGACCACATTTAATTATTGTTCCTACATCAGTCATGTTAAATTGGGAAATGGAATTCAAAAAATTTGCTCCTGGTTTCAAAGTTTTAACTTATTATGGCTCTCCTCAACAAAGAGCCCAAAAGAGGAAAGGTTGGAATAAACCTGATGCATTTCATGTTTGTATTACTTCATATCAATTAGTTGTTCAAGATCAACAATCATTCAAAAGAAGAAGATGGAGATATATGATTCTAGACGAAGCTCATAATATCAAGAATTTTAGATCTACTCGTTGGCGAGCATTATTGAATTTTAATACTGAAAATAGATTGTTATTGACCGGTACTCCTTTACAGAATAATTTAATGGAATTATGGTCATTATTATATTTCTTGATGCCGTCTTCTAAAGTTAACCAAGCTATGCCTGAGGGGTTTGCAAATTTGGAAGATTTCCAACAATGGTTTGGTAGACCAGTCGACAAAATCATGGAGCAAACCACATTGGCAACTGGTGGCGGTAACACTTCTGATTTAATTGATGAAAACAATACTGTGCTGAGGTTGGATGAAGAAACTAGAAACACGGTGGCAAGATTGCATCAAGTTTTACGTCCATATTTGTTAAGACGATTAAAGAAGGATGTTGAAAAACAAATGCCAGGGAAATATGAACACATTGTTTATTGTCGTCTTTCTAAACGACAGAGATTCTTGTATGATGATTTTATGTCACGAGCTAAAACCAAGGAAACATTAGCTTCTGGTAATTTCTTGTCGATTATTAATTGTTTAATGCAACTACGGAAGGTTTGTAATCATCCAGATTTATTTGAAGTTAGACCAATTGTGACTTCATTTGTTATGCCCAGATCTGTTTCTTCCTTTTACCAACCTATGGAACAGTTAGTTACCAAACAATTGAATAAATCCGACCAAGAGACTATTAATTTCAGTGTACTTAACCTTGATATTACAAGTAAGGATAATTTAAATTATTTTGTTTGTCAGTCGAGTGATAATTTACAATCTTCGAGTGGATTACAAGAACAAATCACTAAATTAAGTTTGTTACAAGATGAAAATGGTATGGAGATTGATTCAGTAGATGTTAGTGATTATCTAAAGTATTATCAACATTTGAAATCTCAATCCCAAAAGGAAGTGCAAGAAAAGTTGAAACAAGTATTGTATTTAAATTCATTGAGATGTGGTAGAAAACCATTATATGGGAAATCATTACTTGATTTTCTTACTATTCCATCAAAACGTGATAATTTTGATCAAAGATTTGTATTAACAATACCTCAAAGAGTTGAATTCATGGATGATATACTTGAAAAGTTTTCTATAATCACCCCCACTGTAATTGCATTAGATATGAAAGATCAGTTAATACCAATTTCAACCCAAAAGAAAGTTAAACATCAAGTCTTTAGAAAGAAAATCACCAACCCGTTCCACAAATCTCAAGTTAAATTATCGATTGCATTTCCTGATAAATCACTTTTACAATATGATTGTGGTAAATTACAAAAACTTGCTAGTTTATTACAAACATTAACTTCTGGAGGACATCGAGCATTAATCTTTACCCAAATGACCAAAGTTTTAGATATTCTAGAACAATTTTTAAATATTCATGGATATAGATATATGAGGTTAGATGGGGCTACCAAGATTGAAGATCGACAACTTTTAACTGAGAAGTTTAATCGAGATTCCAAAATCCCGGTATTTATATTATCGTCCAGATCAGGTGGATTAGGTATAAATTTAACTGGGGCCGATACTGTAATCTTTTATGATTCTGATTGGAACCCAGCTATGGATAAACAATGTCAAGATCGTTGTCATAGAATTGGACAAGTTAGAGATGTTCACATTTATCGATTTGTTTCGGAATATACCATTGAATCAAATATTCTTAAAAAGGCAAATCAAAAGAGACAATTGGATAATGTTGTTATTCAAGAAGGTGAATTCACCACTGATTATTTTGGGAAATTTTCAGTACGTGATCTTGTTGATGATAATATCGTAAATACTGATGATGTTGTAGATAGAACAATTGATTTTTCGGGTGATGTTAAAATGGGTAATGTGTTTGCTCAAGCAGAAGATGAAGAAGATCGAGTTGCGGCCGGAGCAGCATTAAAAGAAGTCGCGGTTGATGATGACGATTTTAAAGAAGAAATCAAGTCAGTTACTGCCGCAGGAACTCCCGCACCTACTTCAGGTGTTCCTATACCTCCACCTGGCTTGAATGGAGGATTAATGGGTATTGATGATTTGGCTGATCAAGATTTTGAAGAAGGTATTGGTCATATTGATGAATATATGTTGAGATTTATATCGGATGGGTATTACTAAGAACGATATAGAGTTTTCTCTCCAGTATAATATTCACATTAGCATAAGATTATATATATGTAACACTAAAATAGTCCTTTTTGTATATTTTTAATAGAGAGTGATGACAAATCATATTAGACGGTATTTCCATTTTGTAGTGACCAAACCCCGTAATAGCAAACTACGGGATTTGACTAGGGTTGCAAATTTGTGCAATATATAATTGCTCTAAGTATAAAACGTCTTTGTTAGTAGATTCTCTAAATCTGATAATGAATCAAATTTGAATAAAAGTGGAGATAGAGAAAGCCTTATACAATTATTGGAAATCATTTTACTGGACATCAAGTAATTCGCAGCGCTTAATACTTTATTCATAGCGGATATTGCCCGGAGCAAGAGTATCAATGCCCACCTCTTTTCATCTTAGATTTATCACATTCTTTACTGTTTTCTTTTTAGCAAGTCTTTTTAGACTAGAGAGTCAAGATCTACTTCGTTACAACTTAGTTAAAGTTAACCCCAAAGACTATTTAGAGTAATTTATATATACGGGTACCTGCTCCCGTCAATGTACAAAAATTTTGACGGATTTCTTTGACAGCTTTTCCACGGAAAACCGAGTGGGGTCAATGAAATTAATGCTGGCATTTTTTTTTGTATGACAATTAAACTTGGCTAAATGCAACTTTCTTTCACAAGACGATTAGTAATCGAGCATATGAATTGCTCTAGTCATTGGATAGCCTTTTTGAGTCATTGCTTTTTTTCTTTAACTTTATATAGCTCATGTAATTCCCTTATGTTTTTCACACAGGGTTGAATTGTAAACTGCGAAAGTCAATGATTTCTGAGAAAATGTCCACTAGTGACTCTGGTTCAGTTTACTCTGGCACTATTCACTCCACAACCAATTCTACTTCAAGAAAAATCATACAGTTTCTAAAATATGAATTAATAGAACAATTCCATCCTGTTTATTTTGTGGGGTTCTTAGGATGTGGAATCACAGGGAATTTACTATATGAATTCCCATATCCTGCCCGATGGTTACAAATATGTGGAATCATTATGTTTTGTATAACCATACTATTATTTCTTCTAAGCACAGCTTTTTTGATATTAAGTTGTTTGTTCCACCCCGATAGGGTTTGGCTATATCATTATGATTCAAATATTTCGATATACATAGGTGTTTATTGTATGGGGGCCTCCACCATTGTCAATGGGATACATTATTTACTCGATGGGAAGTATCCAATGCTACCTTGGGTATTATGGTGGATAGTTGTAATTCTTGCAGTTTATAATGCCAGTTTTATATTTTATTTTTCATACTTATCTAAATTTACCAATCACAAGCTTAAGGATATCAATGCCACGATATTTATACCTATTGTTTGTCCATGTGTCGTATCATCTGGAGGAAATTTAGTCGCCATGACTTTAACTAATATGAATCATAGAATCATAACTTCCATAGCATCAATAATGTTACTTTGTGTTTCATTAGTACTTTTCCATGGTCTTGGAGCCTTATATATGGCAAGACTAGTATTACATAAAATTCCAAATACAGCCCAAGTGTTCACTACTTTCTTACCTATTGGGTTCTTAGGCCAAAGTAGTTATAGTATAATGTTATTTGGAGCTAACATGTATGATGTAATCCCAGATAAAAATCTTGCAAATTCATTATTATTCCCCTGTGCATTATTCGCCATGTGTTTATTGGCAGGTGGATATATTTTCACATTTTTTGCGATAATATCAACGTTGTCTAAAATCAAACCATTTGCTAAAAATTTGAATGTGGAATATACAAAGTTTGGTTTGATAAAATGGAGTAAACTGTATTGGACCATGACTTTCCCCTTGGGGACCATGGCTTTGGCTAATATTGAAATATCAAGGAGTATAACATTAATACCTGGAGGATATGAATTTAAGTTTTTTAAAGTGGTAAGTTGTATGTTTAGCATTGCGGTTGTTATTATTTGTTTGGCAAATATAGCTGGAATGGTTGAACATATTTGGGGACTTGTTAAAGGAAATTTTTTCAGTAATATTGCTACTGAAGAGAGGGAGCAGAGCGAGGTTATAATGATAGATAAAGTATAGTTATTTATAAAGTAGTAAGTATAGAATTAATTGCTGCGAAAATTGTAGGTTAAAATAGTCCTGCATAATGGTTTTTTGGTTCTGGTCTGCTTTTTGCCATAGTGCACGACCTTGCTCGTTGATGGTTCCCACGAAATATTGAAATTCTCTAAGGAAATTAGGATTTGACTTTGAAGATTACATTTGGAGACAACAATTGCACATAAATAATCATGTCTTCTGGTATTCAATCGTTGTTAAAGACCGAAAAGGAAGCAGCTGAGATTGTCAATGAAGCCAGAAAATATAGAACCAATCGATTAAAATTGGCTAAACAAGATGCTCAAGGGGAAATTGATGCTTACAAGAAACAAAAAGAAGCTGAATTAAAATCATATGAAAAAGAACACGAAGGATTGAATGAATCCATTGACAAAGAAGCCGATGCTCAAGTTGAAAAGGAATTGGCTAATATCAATGCTAAGTATGCTGAAAAGAAGGATGTTGTTGTTAAATTGTTAGTTGATGCTACTGTTAAACCAACCCCTGAATTGCATATAAATGCTGCTTGAACTCAAACAACCCTACACATAACTTTACCTTTCCTATATTGTCTATTTACATTGTTCTATATAGATTTAAATGCAATATCTTTTTTGTAAACTACTATTTGCCTGCTTTAGATAATTTTCCAAATGCTTTGATTTTTTCCCATACTCGATTATCATATCCTGCAATATTTAAACTTTCAACAAAAGACCAAGCGACTTTATCGTCTTTGATTGGATAGTCTATTGGACGTGGGATACTGGTTCCGATTCCAAACAATCTTAGCAAAGGTTTATCCATAACTACTGATTTAGCATTACATAACCCCGTAAGACCTTCTTCACCTCCAAATTTACCATAACCGGATTTTTTCCAGCCTCCAAATGGTAATTGAGTCACATAATATGTAGCAAAATCATTTATAGCAACATTACCACTTTCAAGCTTATTGGCAATTTCATTAAGTTGTTTAAAATTGTTACCAAATATAGAATTACCTAAACCATACTCAGTACTATTGGCAATAGTTATAGCATCGTCTATATCATTTGCTTTAATCATACATAAAACTGGTCCAAATACTTCTTGGTGGAATATATTCATAGTTGAAACAACATCAACTAACAAAGTAGGTTCAAAGTAGTGTCCCTGAGGATAATTTGGATGTTGATATGGTTTGCCTCCATGTATTAATCTTGCTCCTTTACTCACAGCATCGGCAATTAATTCTTCAAATTGGTCAAATCTATTATTTGAAATCATAGCTCCCATATCAATTTCATCTAGTTGATCAACATCTGAACCTATTCTAAATTGACTTATTCTTGAGGTGAAAATATCAACTAATCGTTCATAATTCTGGGGTAAACATATTACTCGTTCAATACCAATGCAATTTTGGCCGGCACTTTGAAAAGTTCCCCGCAAGATTATTGAAGATAATGCATAAATATCTTTCACATCATCCAAAACAATTAACGAATCCTTACCTCCTAATTCAATAACATGTGGGGTTAACTGTTTGGAAGCACTTCGTACTACATGATGAGCAACTGGTTTTGATCCAATAAAGGTAATATGGGATAATCCAGGATGAGAGGTAAAATATTCTCCATCTTCAGGATAACAATAACATAATTGAACCAAATTCTCATCAATATCCATCAGTCGTAATGCAGTTTTAACCACGTCAATGAACCATTTACTCGACCAAACAACTTGTTCAGAACATTTAACAATTATAGCATTCCCCGTAAATAAACTAGCAATTATAGGACCCATTAAGTTGTGAAAGGGGTAATTCCATGATACAATTGCACTAACAACCCCAAGTGGTTCATATCTAACTTCAGCATTTTTCATTAAACCCAACAAGAAATTAGACGAGCCAGGACGTTGACTTGGCTTTAAGCAACGTTCACCATGAGCAATTATCCAATTCAATTTTTCAAGAGTAACCATAATTTCCCCCATCAGAGCATCCAATTTAGTTTTCCCACTGTCACGACAAGCAATCCTGGCAATATTTTCTTGATTTTCAAGAATAAATGTGGCCAATGTTTTCAATAATTTACGTCTGGTACTGAAACTAGACGATTTCCAAGATTGTTGCGCCGTTTTAGCCTGAGCGATTTGTTCATCCATTTCGTCTTGAGTTGTAGTGGGGAATGTCCCTAAATATTGTCCCGTGGCCGGACAATAACTCTGGATCTTGTTAGGTTCATTGGGTATGTGTATGGAAAGATTGGGAGGATACAATCGTTTCCCCTTCCAATGGAGTTTTGCCTCGTCCGGTATTGAAACTTGTAACTTTATAGCATCTTCTAATTTGTTATAATTGTTTGGATTTGAAGTAATATATTTGGCCCATACATAATATAACGTAGGAACAATAACACATATGAAGAAAGTGGTGGAGATTTGATATTGCCATTGCCACTCTTCAAACTTAAGATCAATGGCAATCATTGGTAATAATTGCTTTAGACTTGGAAAATATATATATATGTATATGTAACTATATATGGTTTAACCAGTGTAAAGTTAGCAAGCCCAGTGTTGATCCTTGGCTAATTTTTTCGGTGCCAGCGTGACGGAGTTTATACGGTCGGGTGGTAGCGCGAGTGAGCAAAAAAAGAATCTCCAGTTTGGGATTTTGGCTGCGAATATACATAGACTTTACTGTTCTTGAAGATCTTCTTGTTCTTGCAATTGCCTTAAAATCCCCTCGAAATCATCATTATCATCGGCAGCAGTTCTAGTTTGAATAATCGTGCCAAGAAGATTTTGATCGACATAATCCAACAAACAATCTGTTACTTTAGGTTTATCTTGCATTATTCCTGAAAATTCATTATAATGAACATATTCTGCCTTGGGAGGTAAAATATCATATTCGAACGTATCATCTCTTGACCAAAATGCCTTGGGTAATTTAGCCATTATTTTATTCTCCCCTGAGAGAACAGCAAATCTGATTAAATTAAACGGAATATCTTCCTGGGATTGCTGTTTATTATTGTTTGTGGAAGTTGATAAACCAAGTAATCCATATATCGAAGATTTAATACCGCCACCAGTTGACGACTCTTTCTTGGCGTTTTTGAATATCTCCTGTAATTCATCATGTAAGAATTTTATATAATCATGATCTTTCCATAGTACACCTGATCTAACTAAATATGTTTCCGTGGAAAGAAGAGTCTCTTGCAAAAGGTTATTCTTAAATTGACTTTCCACATCGGGATCATGCCCTAAACAAACATCTTGATATAATCTAAAAGCAGCATATGGATGTACATCATATGCCTTTTGTAAGGCAATTTTAGCATTATATTTATCATTCAATTTCAAATGGGCTAATACTGTCGAAAATGCAATACCAGGAGTAAACCACTTCACATATGTAGTACATAATGGAGATTGAGAAAATTGAATCAAATATTTGAATTCTTCACTCATTATACAATAAAAGTCCAAAAAGTACCTTACCCCTAAAGGATCTTCAGCTGGTGAAAAGGATAATAATAATTTACAATATGAAAATGCAGTGAAAAACGTTGATCTTTCACCAAGGGCAATAATATATCTGAATAAACATAAATAAAATTGTCGATTCATATAACTTTCATAAGGGAGTCGTAATAACCCTCCAGTATTGCTAGCCAGGGATAATAGTATTTCATGGAAATATTTATGAAATGATCTATCAAATGTGAAAAGGGCTCGTTCAACTAAGGCATTACTGGCAGATTTATTATCACCTTGCCGTAATAAAACCATGGAAACTTGTAATAAAGTTTCAACATGATAAGGATATTGCTGGAGTAATTGCAGTAATGATTCTGGATCAGGAGTCATTACAACTGAAGCATAAAACCTAGTATTGGCAACTCGCTCCTTGATATTATTAATTTTGGTAAATTTAAAATATTTCACTCCTAAATTTTTCTCCTTGTTAATTTTAACTTGTAAATCTTCTAAATCTATTGAATCTTCTTTATATTCCAAATACGCAAGATATTCTTCAGGTTTGATCTCTTCCATATTCATAGGCTTTAACGTTGTCGGCAACCAATCATCTCTTATCCTTGACAAGAGAAGTTTCCTCGTGGTTCCAGGTACACTACGACGATCATTGCCACCCCAACCTCGAGTTAGTCTGGCCATTTTCTTGAATTGTTGTAATAATTCTGGTGATATCGCCAATGAAGTTGTTGAATTTGCATCTTCAATTGTATCCATAGATAAATTTCCAAATAAGGTTTTATATTCTTGATCTTGATCTAGATTAGATATAGATTTTATTGATAATAAAGGTAATGATTGTTTTAGCCTTTTACTGGTGAAAATTTTAAAATTTGAATCGTATACTGCACTAGGGACATTAACTTGATCAAACTCTTCTTCAAAGTCATATTCATCTTCAAGGGCATTATCAGGTGACTTGGCACCACTTTGTTGATCCTTTTTCCTCGCTTCTTCCAATATTCTATCTAATTCTTCATCACTGTCTAAATCCGATTCTTGTTTCTTGTTTGCTTTCGACTTTTTCTTCTTCTTCTTTTTGCTTTTGGATGATGTCTTTGGTTGAACAGTTTTTGTTATTACGGGCTCTTTCTCTTCATCGGAAACCTCATTATTTTCATCTGGCTCATCTTCATTCAATAAAGCAAATGTATTGAATTTGGAAGTTTTGACCGGTTCATGAACAACTTCTTCTTTGTCTTCCTTTACTTCTCCTTCTTTGGGTTTCGGGGTCTCACTTCCACTTTGCAACCCAATTTCTTGAAGTTTTTGTCTTTCCAATCTTCTTAACGCCCTAGAACTCATGACTAATCTGGAAGTTTGCTGATCAATAATTTAGTCAAAGTCCTCACTGATATTATTCTTTTTTTTTTCATACAAATATAAATCCTGCATATAGCCATATATTTATTTCCCTTTGTTTTTGTGTATTGGGTGCAAATGTGAACCTTCTATAGCATTCTTTCCACGCCATCCTTTCCTGAAAACATACTACACAATATGAATACCTCATTTAACTTCTCCAGTTCTGGTTCTATGACTTTGAACTTAGGCCGTAGTGATACCATACCCGCATTGCGAAATCGTCTCCCATTATTAGAAAACAAATCACTTGGATCAAACAGATTATTATATTCAAACATATCAATATCACCTTTGTACAACCATTCAGCACATACATTATCACCTCAATCTACAATTGACATGAGATCTCCAAGACCCACTATTTCATTCTCTCCATGTGATCAACCCATGACATTGGCCAAGAAGAAACTATCCATGTCATTAGCTGAATTAGTTCAATCTGAAAATGTGTACTTGGCCTCATTGAAACAATTACGTGATGCCTTCTTCAGTAATTGTGTTGATATTATTGAACCTTCATATCTGTTGAAAATTGTTAAATATTGTTTACTACATTTAATTGAAATACATAGCTCATTAATTGAAGATTTAACCAAATTATACCCAAGTGATAGAAAACTATATCAAATTGCTGAGTTATTCGCTCAAACAGTTTGTAAATCTGCAATCTCCAAGTTTTGGTATGAAGAGTATATCACACAATATGAAAGTTTCATAAAGATTGCCAAACTGAATAATAACATAAAACTGGACGATAAAGAGATAAGTATAAAATGGGCCACCGCTTGGCAGAAGTACCTTGAAAAAGCACAACCTTCTAAAAAACATCTTGATTATTCTATTGAATCACTATCACAAGGTCCAACTTCAAGAATTTCCAAGTATAAATTATTGATCCAATCTATCCATAAACATTGTCACGATAATACTGAAACTTCACAACAACTAAAGAATTGTTTGGATAAAATTCATAGCCAGTTAGTTACAATAAATGACGGTAGTGGGAACATACATGAACAACAATGTAAGTTCAATGATCAACTAGAAGGAATAGTTAATTTTAATGATATTCCTTTCGAACATGACTTGAGTATTGAATTCTTTGGCAATCCACTTTTGGTTGGCTCTACAACCATTGTTTGGATTGTCGATAATGAAACGGGAAAAGCTGCCACTTATCCCACCATACTATTCAAAAGTCATCTTATTATATGTGACAATGTGAAATCTCGACGATATCCTTACAAGTACAACATTAAATTTGTTATCCCATTATCTAAATGTCAACTTGTTTCTGATCTCAAAAATTATGGTGGGATATTCTGTAAATATCCTTATGTCCGAAAACTATTGTTTGAGAATTATGATTGTGAATATGAAATTGGGTTGATTTTCTTCACCCAACTTGAACTTTCAATATGGGACAATTTATTGGATACTTTGGTAAACCATGTAAATGGACCTTGTACTATGAATTTCCAGAAGGATGAGATTAAGTATGTGTTTAAGATTCCGCAGGAAATGTGGTTTTTTGATGTGGACTTAGACAGTCAAAATTTTGAAAAGAATTGCAAAAAGTGCTACTTTAAACATTCAATAAACTTGGTAATAATTTTTGATTTCCCAGTGACGGACTTACATTTGAAGGATCTGGTTCTACTCAATTATTTGGAGAATAATGATACAATCTCACGCACAGCATTGGTTATAAAAAAATCTAGCGTGGTTGCAAATCAGACAAATTTTGAAAAAGTGTGGAGCAAGAAATTGCCAATGCATTTTATGAAAGATAATGGTATAAAAAATACGTTTGCTGAGGTTATAAGAAGTAGGTCCTTGAAGAGTATTGGTTCTCTTAAAAGAAGAAATTCTTCAAGAATATCTTATGCCAAAGATCCACCAAGTGAGGATCGCGTTGAACTATCAAAATATTCTACGGAGGGGAAGTTAGATTCACACGAGGTTATTCCGGAACCGATGACCGCCAGATCCAATTCCTTGAAAAGATTTAAAGACGCAGTAACTTTGTGGATGAATCCTACCAAGACAAAATCAGAATAGAGTATTACATTTGAAAAATCAAATTTCAATATGGGTGTACATTTTTGTATATACTTTTAGTTTATGAGCAAAAAATACAGAAACTTTTTAACCTGTTAAAAAAGTTGGCTACTAGCTTCAATTACCACTATCCCTTGCACCTTTAGAATCATTCTTACTTGAATATTCGTGGTGAAAATTCACATCAGCCTTATCTTCACCTTCAAGTAATATCTTCTTTATGACATCATCAATTGAAATCTTCCCGAATTCATTTTCTAAATCACTCTTGCCTGCTTGGTCAATGATACCACCCGCACCACGGTTTCTATTAGCAAAAACTTTGTATATTGAAACCAAATCAACTAATGGAATAGTTGTGTCTCCCTTACGATACTTTTGCAATAATTCTAGATCATCGACAAGCACAATAAAATCGACTTCTTGACCTTTATAAAGAACTTTATGGGTGGACTTAGCCATTGCTACGATTGATTAAATAAGAAATTGAGTAAGTTTGAATTGCAATTGTAAATAATCTAATTAAGAATAGACAATTAATTAAATAAAAAGAAAATTGTAAAAAAAAGGGGTGTGGATTTCAGGGAGATGGTTAAATAATGGTGAATCTCAGGGAGGACAGTGATGATCATTTGTGGGGTGAAACTTAACGATTAGCAATCCGGGTAATCTGTGTGAAAATAAATCTCGTTATGTGTAATAATGCCCACTGAAAAAAGTTGATAGCAAAGCTTGTCAATTGTTGCTTTACACAAAGTGATTATGCGTCAAATTTGATTATTTATAGCAATATACCATTCCAACAATACTATGATTTAGAGATAATTTGCCACTGGGAACACTTAATGCCTCAAGTAGCGTGACTGATTACCCTTTCAAGTAATGATCGCTGAATTGTTACTGTTCCACTCAAATAAGGCATTCATTCTGGTGTTGCTATTCGAGCAAATATCGTCTATTCTCATACGGCTCGTTCTACGTAATCCTATCTGTAGTTAGTTAACCAAGTTCGCTATTTCTATATATATGAGCATTAAAACTAATAGATTCAAATAGAACAACAGCAATTAAACATAGACTACGATGGCTTGATCTATGCTATACTAGTTCTTCGAGACTTCTAAGTAAATCAGAGAAGAGAATAATCTGAGAATTCTAAATTAACATCATGGAATTGTGTAAAACATGATACATATATTATTCTAAGAATAAATCATATTGATCGAAATAATACAATGTCATTATTTAAAAAAGTGTACTAATAAACATAATGGCATTAGTAGAAAAACAAATTACATGGAAAACTAAGATTGTAAATGCATTAAATTTTGCAATAATTAGCCTTAAATCTTCCACGTTTGTATACAGAAATTAAAATAAAAATATAAGCTAACCATGGTCATCACCCAATTCAAATCAATACAGCAACCAATACATATGTCAATAACCCTACACTAGCAGCAACTGCCCCATTGTTCAATTCAGGGCTTGGAATTTCAGGTTCTGGAGTTGGTTCTGGAGTTGGTTCAGGACAAACTTCAGATGGACAGGTGGTTGGATAGAATGGTTCAGGAGCTGAAGACTCTTCTTCGGGACAGTATGTTAAAGTCACTGTACAAATTAAAGTACCACAAGGTTCGGTGATAGTTGTGGTACTAAGAGGAGTTGAAGTAGTACAAGATTCTCCAGATGGACAGTATGTGATTGTCTTGGTGCAGATTACTGTATCGTTGCATGGTTCAGTAACAGTCGTCACACTGAATACACCTGTTTCAGTCTCTTCATCAGTTTCCGTGGGTTCAGCTGTTTCTGGTTCGGTAGCTTCTGGTTCGGTAGCTTCTGGTTCGGTTGCTTCTGGTTCGGTAGCTTCTGGCTCGGTAGCTTCTGGTTCGGTTGCTTCTGGCTCGGTAGCCTCTGGGTCAGTTGGTTCAGGCTCAGCAGGAGTTTCAGCGGGGGTTTCGACTGGAGTTTCGACTGGAGTTTCGACTGGAGTTTCAGCAGGGGTTTCAGCAGGAGTCTCAGCAGGAGTCTCAGCAGGAGTCTCAGCAGGAGTCTCAGCAGGGGTCTCAGCAGGAGTTTCGGCAGGAGTTTCGGCAGGAGTCTCAGCAGGAGTTTCGGCAGGAGTCTCAGCAGGAGTTTCGGCAGGAGGATCATCACGAGCCTTCAATTGTTGGGCGTAGCCTACTAAGCAATCAACATCACCAGCACATTCTCTTTTATCGATGGCCAATCCAGATGATAAAACAGCGACAGTCAAAATATAAATCAACTTCATTTTGAAACTTTTTGAAATACTATTTATATGGTTAAAGATAATTAATCTTGTCAACCACTGGGAAATATTGAAGCCCTTTTATAGTTGATTGAAACTGAAATCGAGTCATACAAAAAACTCCTATTCAATTGAAAACAGCAAATGGTTGCATGATTCTAGGGTCGAAGGATCTTGGACCCCAATTTGATCAAGTCGGAACTGAATTAGGTTTTAATTCAACTTGCATAAACCGAAGAAATTTCACTATGACCGTGTATCGGGTGAGTATTCCGGATAGTATTCACGTGGCTGCAATATTCTAATTATAGATCGTACGTTTCAATCCGTGGAAGTATCTTGAACTAAATTGGAATTTGCTACTACATTTGGAAAAATCTAAAATAGGTGATGCACAACGATATAATTTCATATTCTAGGCACCAAATTTCGGCGTTTATAGTTAGGAACCCTGACTAGCTATACCTATAAAGCTGACATTATAGTTAACTACTTCCTCGAAGAGTTATTTGATTGAGCTACATGTCTCTGTATTCTTATACATAATGGAGATTCCAGAGACCGAATACTTCTGGATTAATCAACTCAGAGAACAATATCAATGGGCATGCGAATACAAAACAAATCTGTAGTGCGCTAAAACACGATTGGTGATAAACCAGTAACCCCACGAAGTTAATTTTCGAGGGTTCATGCAAGTGATCACAGAAAAGCACGTTCCAGGATTTTAAGCTTGCAGTGAGCCGACGTGCGTTGGTATGCAAAATATGCAAAAAAATGTTCTTTTCTAAATTTGGAACACTTTTCTCTACATTGAGTGTATTGTCAACAACTTCTAAATCCAGAGTATACGAATTCAGAAAAAATTGGTATATAATAGCCAATTTACCCATGTGGTGCCTCTTGATAATTTTGAGACCCTGGATATAATTCCCCGCTCACAAATGCATTAGCGTTAATAATAGTTGGTGTTATTATATGAAGTTTCGCGTTGTTATTTTAGCTTCTGTTCCTGTTCCTGTTGTTATTGTTGCTATTGCTATTGTTGTTTATTTTCGAGTTCTAAAAATACTCTTTGTCTTACTCCTTTTTCTGAAGCGTTCATGGCCATATCTGTTCTTGATATTTTGTAAAAAATGGCGTCATAAAATTTGGTTATTGGCGCATTCACTCTTGTGACGTTTGATAGCCAAGTGGGGATTTTCTATCTATAAAACACAACTTCTTTGTGTCAATTCAATCGTAAATACCAGTATAAAACCAGAACCCGGGTTAAATATAATCTATTGAATAGCGATTCAACACCCATTGCTGAGATCTTGACTACGAAATTAAAAGCTAACCAATCGATTTAGAATGAAACTGTTTCCCTATTCGATGTTGAACAACCCACATACACTTAGCATTGGTTTGTAGCCCTGCTCATTATTGGATCACGCCAGCTCTAATTTTTCAAATGCGGGTTTTCTTTAGAAATAGCAGTTACGGCATCAAAAAATGTTCATATATTTTGTTCATGAATACTTTCACCTCTGGCGCAACTTCTACCATATTTTGAAGCTCCTTAACACACAGCAATTTGTTCACAAGTGTTTAAAGTTTCCCGACCATCAAACTTAGGTTCATATGGACTACAGGCATCTTTGGTAGGGTCAATTTGAGAACCTTATATGAAAATTGATCTACTGGTACAACTATCTCAAAGAAATTTCGGCATCACTTCTATCCATGACGATTGTACTAATATAAGCCCACCAACTCTATTTACTTTCTTGGAATACTTGGGTACTAAACATTGAAGGATCTGTTTTATACTCTCTATTCAACAGTTGTCATTCCCCCTTTTGATCCCTGTTCTGAATAAGAGTACCATATTAACTAAAATTCCCTTTACATCTCATTTTTGAATTTTGTAAAAACATTAGATATCAAGTGCTTATGAGAGTTACTAGCTTTGCTGGATATTGCGGTTTTTATTGCCAATATTATTTACAGTCTCAGCTCATCTTGAGTCTTTAGCCTGAAAGATAGAATTAGTGCAATGTTAGTTGATTTAGCCACCGTAAAATTTCGAAACGGAATAGTAATTTTCTGGTATTTTTGCAATTTTATTTCAAAATGTCAACGAGATCTTGCCCCACCTTATGCCATCTCTATTCTCGATAGGCACAATTTCAAAACAGTGTGAAAAAAGTGTTTTTTTTTCAAACCCGTTGCTACCCGTAGTTTGCCCCTCCTTCAACTTGCGCACACAAAACTTAGCGGCATTTTTCTAAAAATAGCCTTACAAAGCGTGCGTCCCATTCGGACTTCAGGAAAAGGATTACCGCCTCTAATGAGGGTTCTAATCATGTTTAGATCGCCTGGAATCACGCGTGTTATGTTTTCCTATAGGCCATGCGGAAAGCCTGGTGGGGTAATGGATCTAGCTTTTCTAACGGTGTGAATTTCGGAGTTGGTTGAAATACAAGTGAAGAGACAGGAAAAAAACCGTTCGGGTTCCCCAGATTTTCGCTTCTCATTACCAATTAAGGAAGGTTTTTTTCCTGGATTTGAGAGGTGTAGACTCCCCCCGCCTTTCAGGAAATATAAACTACCACCAACGTTGGAACCGTATCTCTATACAACGGAAAGGTCATTCATGTATTCCGAAGAGAACCTGCCAGCTTTTTTACGTCAAAATTATTAATACCTCAATAATATATTTTTGGTCATCAGCCTAAGCATATTGAGGTCCCCGCTTTTATACTGTTCACCAGATGATAGTTTTTGTTGCAAACGCCCCACCCCTCCGTCATCTTAAATTGAGAACTTAAGGTTTGAAGACGAAAAATAACGGAACAATCGGTTTTGTAATTTTGTTCGAGGGGAATTACAAATATCGCTCTTCATTAATTTAACCACAATTTCTTCTTGAATTACTGTTCAAAGTTTGAATACAAGCCATGAACACCTCTCTATTGCTAATGTTCCTTGAATGATTCTCAATCACGGCGCTGTATTACCACTGTGGAGATCTAGAACCATACCTCAAACTTAAAAAAAAAAAGAAAAAAATGGGCGGGCTTAGAAAGAAAGTTTTTATTTTTTCGTCGGTATTGTTGTCTCCTCTATACAGGGAATTCAAATTATTTCTTACATTCGTCACTTCTTCACGCCTCACAATTCTTTCCGTTGGCCAGGGCACCTCTCATTCAGGAATCTGTCTAACCGGTGCCAATCAACTGAAATTTATTAACACATAAACTAGCCAAGAATTCTCCGGTATAAATAAACCAATAACCCTCCCCCCCAGATTTTTTTCTTTTAAACTGAAATTTCCTTTTTCCTTTTTTCCTTCTCTTTACTTTACAACTTCACTTCAAGTTTATTGGTTTGGTTATCTTGTTAGTTGTTGTCAAATTTATTTATTTGCTACTATTTTCACATTAGTGTAATAGTTAAAATTTCCTACTAAAAATGGTTGCTTCTATTATTGAAACTGATTTATCCCATTTATCAATTGGGTCTCCAAAACACGATAATGTTCCTCCATTTGTTGGTAAAAAGGAACAATTGGAACAAGTTTTAGATGTTTTGGATTCAGTTGGATTTATTCCTGAATCTTTAATTGAATCAGAAACTAAATGGTTTTATGAAAGTTTAGGAATTGATGATGTTTTTTTCGCTAGATCCCTGCCTGCAAGTATTGCATCTCACATTCATGCTTTATATTCTTGTAAGGTTCAAGCTTATTCCAGCTCAAATTTGGATGGAAATCAACCTTTGATTAGTTATAAACGAGAATCTGATGATCATGCTGTGTTTTTCGATACTGTGGATTCTAGTACTGCTATTCATAGAAATCAATTTGAAATTGCCATTGATGATAAATATGTTGATCCTTCTAGTTCAAGTGGTACCAGTTATCGTACTGAATATTTCAGTGCACCTCTTAACTACAAAACTGATGCTATTTTACTGGGAGTTTATGAGAAAAACAAAAATTTGCATGAACAATATGTTAGATTATTCTTTGTTTATGAAAATCGTTACAAATATAAGGATGTTGCTCCTAATGAAACTGATATTGAAAAAATTGGAGATGTTAATTTATTGAAGATTACTTCCGATAAAACCAAGAAGTTATACCAAGAAATTGTTAAAGATGTTATTAAAACTACTGGTCCAGTCATTAGACATTATCCAATTGAAGATTCCGAAGAATATAGAGTTGTTATTGGTTACAGACAAAAGACATCTGCTAGATATTCTTCTGCTTTAAGTGATTTGGCTAATTATTATAAATTACAAACCACCAGAAAATATGTTGAACAGTTTGCTAATGGTGTTACTATAATATCAATGTATGTTAGAGCTAAACTGAGAAAATCACCTGCTGATTTATCTATTTATCAAGTTATTAAAGAGGCTTCATTATTATATTGTATTCCTCATAATTTCTTCCATAATAGATTTATTCGTGGTGAGTTATCTTTACAAGAATCTATTTATGCTCAATCTGGGGTTATTTTCGTGACCCATTTCTTAAATCGTCTTGGTCCTGAATATAGCAAATTATCCCAATTATTAGATCCTTCTAGATCAATTGAACATGCGGAAGCTTTAAACAGTTTAAAGAAGAGATTAAGAGCTGAAACTTACACTCAAGATTTCATCAAGGAAGTATTTGATGTTAGACGTGAAATTGTTCGTAAATTATATCGTCAATTTGCCGATGTTCATTATATTAGATCTTCTATGGAAAAGACTTTAAGTTATCAAAGATTATCACAAATTACTCCAGTTGGTTCTGAAGCTGATTTTGAACAATTATTAAGTAGAGAATTTTCTCAAAATGAACATCATGCTGTGGTTTTACGAGCATTATACATGTTTAACAAGTCCATTTTGAAAACAAATTTCTATACTTCAACCAAAGTTGCCCTTTCCTTTAGATTAGATCCGTCATTTTTACCAGTATCTGAATACCCTGAACGTCCATATGGTATGTTTTTCGTGGTCGGTTCTGATTTCAGAGGTTTCCACATTAGATTTAGAGATATTGCTCGTGGTGGTATTAGAATTGTTAAATCTAGATCTGCTGATGCTTATAATGTCAATGTTCGTAATATGTTTGATGAGAATTATAACTTGGCAAATACTCAACAACGTAAGAATAAGGATATTCCAGAAGGTGGATCCAAGGGTGTTATTTTGTTAGATCCTGGTGCAGCTCAAGATCGTCCAAAGGCATGTTTTGAAAAATATATTGATGCTGTAATTGATTTGTTATTGAAACAACAAATCCCAGGTGTCAAGGATCAATATATTGATTTATATAATAAACCAGAAATCTTATTTTTGGGTCCAGATGAAGGTACCGCTCATTACGTTGATTGGGCAACTTTACATGCTCGTGATCGTGGTGCACCATGGTGGAAATCCTTCCTTACTGGTAAATCACCTCAATTAGGTGGTATCCCTCATGATGAATATGGTATGACTACATTATCTGTAAGAGCTTATGTTAATAAGATCTATGAAAAGTTTAATATCGATGATTCTAAAATTAAGAAATTCCAAACTGGTGGTCCAGATGGTGATTTAGGTTCTAATGAAATCTTGTTATCTAGAGGAGAAAATTATGTTGGTCTTGTTGATGGATCTGGTGTTATTTGTGATCCTCAAGGATTAGATAAAGAAGAATTGATTAGATTGGCCACTGAAAGAAAAATGATTGAACATTATGATAAATCTAAATTATCAGCTCAGGGCTATATTGTACTTGTTGATGATATGGATATTACTTTACCAAATGGACAAGTTGTTACCAGTGGAGTTGCTTTTAGAAATACTTTCCATTTGAAATTAAAGGAACAATATGGTGTAGGAGGAGTTGATCTTTTCGTACCATGTGGTGGTCGTCCAGCTGCTATTGATACTAATAATGTCAATGATTTCATTGATGAAAAGACTGGTAAAACAATCATTCCATATTTTGTTGAAGGTGCTAATTTGTTTATTACTCAATCTGCCAAGTTAATTTTAGAAAAAGCTGGTATTGTTATCTTTAAGGATGCTTCTGCTAACAAAGGTGGTGTTACTTCATCATCTTCAGAAGTTTTAGCTGCTTTAGCTTTTGATGATAAGTCATTCTTGGAAAGTATGTGTGTTGATGCTAAAAGCGGTGTTAAACCACAATTATATACCGATTATGTTAAGAATGTACAAGCTAGAATTGTCAAGAATGCTGAATCAGAATTTGAAGCTCTTTGGAAATTACATGAAGAAACTGGTAAACCATTTACTATTTTATCTGATGAATTATCAGTGGCCATTAATAAATTAGCAGATGAATTGAGTAATTCTCGAGAATTATGGGATGATGATGTTGAATTCCGTAATGCCGTCTTGTTTGATTCCTTACCTCCATTATTATTGGAAAAGATTGGTATTGAAAATATATTAACTAGAGTTCCTGAAGCTTATTTGAAGGCTATTTTCGCTACTCATTTGGCTTCCAAGTTTGTTTATTCTAGAGGAATTGATTCAAATCCTGCCAAATTCTTGGAGTTTATTAGTTCTACCAGAAAGCAATTTGTAAAACAAGGATTGCTTAAGTATTAGTTCATAGATGTTTTAGCTTTAATATGTTGTTCGATTTCTTTTCTAGTTTGCTTTTTTTGTGAAAATATAAGTTTATTTATTGTTAGAGAGAGTATTGTAGTTTTCAACGTTTTAAATTTACTTGGTCATAATCTAGTAGCATGATGTATTTATGAGACTATATTCTATTTACACGTAAAAACAGTCAGCATGTACCGTGCTCAGTTGGCAAATCTAGCTTTTTAAAAGAACACCCCAAAGTCGTCTAGTTAGCTTTTCTCGACAGCGTTTGAAGTTTGAACATTTGCTTGAACAACTTTATCTAGACGTTTAGCCTCGAGTCGTTCTTTAACTATTTGACGATTCTGTTTTTCTTCCCATATTCTATCAGTTACATAATCACCCGCGAATGCAAGACTCATTGTGAATAGAGCAAGATATATACGTTGCTTCTTTGGGATAGCCATCCATCTTTGATAATAACTCTTTTTAGGTTCAACCATAATGTATTTATCTGAAGTTGGAGATAAATAGTGTATTATCAAGTGAACTTTTTTTTTCAATCTTGATTGGATGTCGTTTGGTTGGAGTAAACTGAGCAAGATCTATAGTACAGGAATAATTACCAAAACTCTGGACACTCCTACTTTAAGTTCTTCTAAGACTTTTACAAACCAAAATAAAACTAGCAAATTCTCTTAGAATGTACGTGACACACATACAAACAAACTATGTATGACGATACTAGTCCCTTTGTGTGAACCATTTGTCGCACAATATTCAGTTCAAAAAATGTCTCTCTCGACATTTCCGATGGTTGCCAAACCAGATGCAATTATCATAGAATGTCCGAACTCCCTCATTGCCAAAGATATTCCGTAACGAAAACAAACCTTCCTCCATGTTGTCTTCGCATACATCCCAACGATCCACAAACAATAATCATAGGGACTTATAAATTAGAAGAAGATGGACATCGTCATGGATCTCTAGACCGATACAGCTATTTCAACGATACATTAACATTAAAACAAACAGTCGCTACCGCAGGGGCAATTCTCGATATTAAATTCAACCATAAAGATCCAACACTACTCATATCTGTTGATTCTATTGGACATGTGATGAGTTGGAAGGTAGACCAAGATATAGCATTAATAAACGATGTGAAAGTAACTGAAGAAGAAGACGTTCTAATCACTTCCTGTTTCTTTTCTCCAATAGATTCCAATGCGATATTGTTGACATTCACAGATGGTACCCTGGGGATATTTGATTTAGAAATGCAAAAGTTTAAACTAGTATTATCAACACCACATGAATTAGAATGTTGGACTGGAGCATTTGGTAATGATGAAATGAGTCATGTAGTGTATACAGGTGGAGATGATTCTCAACTTATGGCACACGATTTACGTACTGGTGATAAAATCTGGTCTAATCGTAGACATCATAATGCTGGAGTTGTGTCTATTCTTGCTCCTGGCCAAGAATTCTCGGCTGAGAGTTTTAGTTTATGGACAGGAAGTTATGACGATCATTTACGGGTTTTTGATTTACGGGCTGGAATGCCTCGATTGATTCAAGAAGAGAATCTCGGTGGGGGTGTATGGAGACTTATTCCTAACCCGAGCACTAAAAGTCAATTGTTGGTTTGTTGTATGTATGATGGAGCTAGAATCGTAGAGACAGATGAAAATAAATTCACAGTCTCGAGATATTTTAAACAAGATCATGAGAGTATGTGTTATGGAGGTGATTGGTCAAGCGACAATACATATGTGGCTACATGTTCATTCTACGATAACATAGTACAAACTTGGTCACCTAATTGAATATATAATTATGTAAATAAACTTAAATCTAAAGGAACTGATGATCCTCGTCCACTAGGATATAACTTCTGTGAACCATTTAATCTACGAGGATTAGGTAATGCCGAAGCATTCGTAAATTTGAACCTCTTATCATCAATAACAATCTTTTCATTAGCGGCAACATTATTACCAACCCTATTGATTGTATATTCCCGAGCAGAAATTTTTCTTAATGATGAACCAGCATTTTGTTGCGAGTCTAGCCCTGAAGATGAAGAAGAGGGTGGTGGTGGAGGTGGTGCTACCTTTTTATATGGATGGTTAGTGGGGGCAGCCTGTTGTGGGTGGAGAGGTGGTGGTATATTTGGTAACATAGGAGGTGGAGGTGGTGCACTTGTTACTGCTGGAGGAAGCGGTGGTGGTGGCATATTTGCAACTGGTGGGGGAGTTGTGAAATCAGGCGAACTATATTCCTCTTCTTCCTCTTCAGGTGTCCTTTGTGGTGGGAATTGAGGAATTGGTGGATGTGGAATAGTTGGAGGAATCATTGATGGAAGAGGTGGGGCATTTTGTTGTACCGCTGGAGGAGCTCTCACTAGAGGAGGTGGCATCATCGATGGGATTGGAGGTGCTGCATTTGGTAAAGGTGGTGCCAGTGGAGGAACAATCGGAGCCGATGTAGGTGGTAGAGGTGGAGGAGGGGCTGAAGTAGTAGGTTCACCGACATTTCTTTTTGGAGTATGATGACCAAAAGGATTAAAACTTAATTTATGTGATTTCTTGGGTTCTTCATGTTTCACTTCAGATTTCTTCTCTTCATGCTTAGGTTTCGTTTCTGGAACTGGTGTAGTTGTTTCTGAAGTTGTACTGTATCCTGAAGTTGTACCATCAATTACAAATGATTCATTTCTTTTAGAGTTAATTTGGGCCAAAAATGGAAGGGCTCCGCCAGGAGTAGGACTTTTTGATTTTGATGTCAGCAGTGGTACCAGTAATGTAGGTGGTGGAGGTGGACCTGGTGGTGGCGGTGGAGGTGGAGCACCTCCGAAAGCAGGAGGAGGTGGACCAGATGGAGGTGGCGGAGGAGGGGGAGGTGCACCTCCAGTTGGGAAGGCAAGTGGTGCTGCAGGTGGTGCTGCTGCTGATACAGGAGGTACTGGGTGTGCATTTGGGATAGCAGGAGGAAGCATACTCGGGATAGGTGGTGGACCAGTTGTAGGAATAGGTGGCCGTGGAGGTGCTGCTGCGACTGGTTCTACTGGTATTGACTGTTGTGTACTCGTTACTGCTTCAATCACATTTTTATTGTCTCTTTTTGCATTTATTTCGTTAAGGAAAGGTAAAGGGGATGCCAGAGGAGTAAATGGCGGATCTGGGTGAGCAGGTGCTAGTGTAGGTGGACCTGCCGGAGGAGGTGGTGGCGGCGGTGGGACATTTGTGGGAATTGGTGGAGCTGATGTTGTGGGCAATGGAGGTGGACCTGGTGGTTGTGGGCTTGATGCTATTTGTGAATTGATCGAATCTGATCTAATATGAGATGATTTCTTTGGTCTTGTGGGTGGCATTCTTGGTGGATTTGTTGAGATAACCGGTGGAGGAGGTGGTGGTAGATTTCCTGGAATTGGTGGAGGACCTACTGCAGGAATAGGTGGTGCTGCTATTGGTATTGGAGGTGCATTGATCACTGGAGGAGGAGGTGGTGGTGGTGGTGCAGATGAACTAAGTGAAGGTTTATGACTAGGTCTTGAACCAGTAGGTACAGATGGAATCTCGGGATGTTTGGAAGGTCTTGAGCCAGTAGTTACTTTAGGTAATGATGATACTGTGGGTATCTTTGGTGCTGAGGGAGGTACAATTCCTGATCTATTATCAATATGCTTCAATTTAGGCATACCACCGGCAAATATGTCACCTAAACCCCCGGAACTAGGAGGAGGCGCATTATGGGAAGAAGAACTGGAAGGTGTCCCACTAGGAACACTAGATGTAGTTACTGATACTTTATTATCTATAATTGGTTTTGATTTATCAACGGTGACGGCTTTCTTCAATTTCATTCCTTTACGAATATCGCCGAGAAGTGCGTCTCTACCGGGTGCGACTGGTGGAGGAGGACCTGGACTGCCTAAACTAGGAGGTGGAGGAGGACCCGGAGGTGGCGGAGGTGGTGGTGGGGGTGGACCTGCCATTGTGTATAATTATTGTGTTTGATATTGCAATTGAATTAACAAAGAGTTAAACGAAAAGGAAATTACACTAGATTTTGTTCTTTGAAAATACAAGTTCTCAACTACGCCCCAATATTGGAAATTTCTTTGAAATTCTGTGCATAATTGCACGACCTCTAATATCTATATCTATTAACTTCCTATACACTTATTTAACACCCCATGATAAATTATCATATCCAAAAAGCCATGGTCCAACGGTATGTCTGACTGCAAGCATCGAAACCCCAATACTAAATTGTATACTTAAGATAAGGGTACATAATGTATCTTCTCGAAGCGGACCAAACCAAACTAATAAAAGATTTATAATTGTTAAATTAGAGAATTTAGTAATTGTTCCCAGTTTATCTCTTTGTAATTTGACCAATTTTAATGTTTCTAAAATGGAAAGAAATACAATTGCTATCTTGTTATTTTCACCCTTTTTCAATTCTCCATAACTAGGATACATTAATCCGTTTTTATTTTCAAACTTGGGTAATCTATGTCTTGGACAAGGAACTATATTAAACAATTGTGGGATTGAATATATGAAATTTATGATTTGTGGTAATAAGAAAATCAACAATGTTTTTGAAAAATGTCCTAAAATCCCCACACTTGCAAAAACCATCCCACTGAAGTAACAATATGTATCACCTACAAACACTCTTGCTGGGAACCAGTTATATTGGAAAAGTGCAAGGGATACACCCACGAATGGAACAATGAAAATCACCGATAATAAATGGGAATCGTGAGCTGCTTGAGAAATATTTTCTGATGAAAGATAACAGAAGTCATTAATTAGGAAAATACTTGCAAGGACTAAAGATTGTCCAACTTCTAATCCGTTAATCCCGGCCAAGATATTAATTGAATTTGGAGCAAATATAGATATCGCGGACATATAACCATAATAGAAAATCCCCAAATCAAGTAATTTCGGAGTACAATCAGGAACAACATAATCTGTTTGTAATGTTCTAAATGATAAACCAGTAATTAAAGTAACCAAGTGGTTTCCATACTTGATTATATAATTCATTAAATTAATCATAAGATATCCTCCAGGTAAATCAACAACAAATTTAGGGATGACCACACTAGTGACACTGAAATCGACATAATAAACAATCAATAATGGCAATGACGTAACTGCAGGTATGAAAAACTTATGTCTCCATCTAATATCAAATAAATCATCAAGGAACCCCAAAATAACCGTACTTTGTAAACATAAAACTGCACTTAAAAATTCGGCCAATTTATTGTGAGGAAATAATCTATTATCAGCAAGAGCAAGATATTGATCAATATAATTTGAAGCAACAACAGCATTATCGGACATTGAAGCAAATGATACCAAATATTTGAAGAAAATAAACGGAATAAGACCAAACATAAGAAACATATATGTTAAAGCAGCAACTAACCCCATTGTCTCTGGTATTTCCGACACTGGAGGTGGTTTAGATAAATCCTTCCCCTTGAGACCAATCTTGATAAAACTTGGTCCAAGTCTAGGGATGATCAGAACTGTAACTACATAACCAATGATGGAAAATGCAATTACGGTTCGTATAGGGTTATTGGGTGTTATAAAGCAAACAGCACCTAATAGTAATGCAACTCTAAAAACCCAGGAATTGAGCATTGTTTGAGTGTTATAGCTTTTCCTTTATATATTACAGCGTTACGTGGCTAACTTAACTTGGCAGCGGAACAGCGAAAAAAATAAAACCAAAATATCGCAAACTTCTTCTGGGGAAAAAAACACCAACCAATCCTTTACCCAAAATAGAGAGGTAAGACAGATAAAGAGATAGAGACATTAAAAGTATATACCAATGAAACCCTTCTTAACAGGACATGAAGAATTGATTCATGATATAAAATACGATTTCTATGGTAAACATTTAGCCACAGTGCTGTCTGATCAACATATTAAAGTATTTGATTTAGATTCTACAACTTCCCTGTGGATACTTAATGATCTGTGGAAAGCTCACGATTCTCTGATTTTGCGAGTTTCATGGGCCCACCCGGAATTTTCAAGTTCAAAAATTTTAGCTTCATGTTCATTTGATCGCACGGTGAAAATTTGGCAAGAACAACCTGATGAATTACACGGCCTGGGGAGACGATGGAGTAAATTAGCTACATTGGCTATTGAAAGTTATGCACCAATTTATGATGTTGTTTTCGCACCTAATCATTTGGGGTTAAAATTGGGATGTGTTGGATCGGATGGGATTTTCCGGATTTATGAACTGGTTGAACCAAGTGATTTAAGTCAATGGGCTTTAACTAGTGAAATTCCAATTTTAAATCTGCTGTTACCGGCAAAATCCTTGCAAAGTAGTTTTGCAATTGAATGGTGTCCTTCAAAATTCACCACGACTGAGAAATTTATTGTTGTGGCTTTAGATCAGGGGTTCATCTATGGTACTAAACTTACCCCTGGTAATAAAGATTTACTGAATCTGCCACGACAACAACTGCCTCTACAACAATTGGAACATCCTCAATCTCAACCACAACAGCAACAACAACAATCTGAATCACGATATATCAAATTAGGTAATTTACCTGAACACAATGGATTAATACGATCGGTAAGTTGGGCACCTTCAATGGGAAGGAATTACCATTTGATAGCTACTGCATGTAAGGATGGATATGTCCGAATTTTTAAAGCAGTTGAAACTAGTAAAGGTGATTTAAAAATTGAAATTTTAGCTAAATTAAATGATCATAAACTGGAAGTTTGGCGAGTTAATTGGAATATGACTGGTACTATCTTATCTTCGGCTGGCGATGATGGGAATTTACGATTATGGAAATGTAATTATTTAAATGAATGGAAATGTATGAGTGTGATAAATACCAGTAATAGATCAGATAATAGAGGAATAGAAGTTGAACCAAAGTAGACAGCTTAGCTGAGCATTATGGTATTATATGTATATATGTATATGTATATGATTACCTTCTATTGAGATTAATCTAATAATCCAGTAGTCTTTACCTTTCTCTTTTGTCTTTGCATTCGGATAATAATCCAAGCAAACCAAACTAAAATGATTGAAATAAAACTAATAGTAGTATACTTTATAGTGGCAACAAATTTCCTTCTTAATCTAACCATTAAAGTTGCATCTGCATCTCCATATTTCTCTAATCTTAATTGTCTTTCGCGTGCTTTAATTCTCTTCTCGGAATTCTTCAACCTTTGTAAAGATTTCCTCTTTTGTTTACCTAAATCTTTTGTATTTGTTCTTTTCCTTTTGTTCTTCTCTTCTTTCATTACATCGGCTACTTTATGTATATCTTCTTCATATTCTTCTTGCTCAGCAATTAATTGATGCAATTCATCTAAAGATTGAACATATTTCCCATCGGGTTTGAAAAGAGCATATATTCTATTTTCAATGATATCAACATTTTCAAATAATTGTCCCGTGTTGGCCGATAATCCAAGATATTTAACTGCAGGTAATTGAACATCAGTTAAAGTCACACAATTCATCCATTCTTCATGTCTTCCAAAATAATTAAAATCAATTGATAAATATCCATCTTTAATATATACAACTCTCATTTTCGTAGAACCTGAACTTGGATTTAAAAGATTCTTAGCAATGCATCCGGCTAATCTAGTTTCATATCCATCAGTAGCTTTATTATATTTAGTACGTCCATCACCCAACATTAAATTTACATAGGGGAATTGTCCTCGTTTCCCATTCTTATACGTATCCAACATAATCCCCAATCCTTTAAATTCATTCTTAATTCCAAAGACATTACCAATATCTGAAGGTTTATCAAGAAACCAAATTGCTAACCCATCACCAACCAATCCACGACTAGCCTTTTCATTATGAATATGGAAAGTCAATTCCATTTCAAACGATTCAGCATGAAATGGCTTATGAGCAAACATATTACTTGCCAAATGTGGATTACTTGAAGTTAATCGAATATATTCATTATTCTTAACCATAGTATTCCCTTTTAAATCCCAATTCTTAACTTTAAAATGTGTACTATCAAGATATGGACGACGTAAACCTTGTCCCCAAAGTTCTTGTTTCTTTAATGCAACAATATGTGATCTTTTGTTTTGTAAAAGATTATTGATTTCTTCTGGGGAATATAGATCATTGGAAAATCTCGGTAATATAAATAAAATAAATATGAGAATTAATACAAGGATAGTAAGTATGAAGCGAACCGGTTTGGATCGTCTGATTGAACCAACTATTGACATAGCTATTAAAGAGTTCACCGGTCAATTGTCTAGCTTTTGTATGTGTGCTAAAAAGAAAGACGTACAAAACTGTTTGTGCAAAAAGGTCAGAAGATATAAAATGACGGCGCTGCAAAAGAAATAACGAGAAAAAAATATCTGGCCTGAGCGAACAGCAAAAATGAATGACAATGAGCAAATAATTATACGGCCGCGGGTTGGCAATTGGGCCCTCGATACATGTCTTGTGCGCGCCAGCGGTCAGAAGATTAATCAGTATAAGTGGGTAAGCAAATCAACAGCA
>LQMS01002287.1:10358-51097 GCA_001657455.1 Spathaspora girioi | reverse complement strand
ACCGTTTGAGGTATGAATGATTAAATGGCAGTGGTTTGAACAATTGTGGTGATTTGGTCTGAAAGATTCTACCCCCGGAAGTTTGAATCTTTTCTGCTCGGTAGTTCGAAAATAAAGTTCCCTCCAGTTTGAAAATAAATGTCGCGCTAGTTTGAAAAAAAATAATAAAGACTGTAAGCGGTTATCTTTTGCTGCAACTACTTCTAACCAACCATGAAATTAGTTCAAGCACTTATTCATTGGATTTCTGAATTTCCAGCAAGTGTAATTGGAGCAGATTGCACTGTTGTTGAATTCTTATCAATCACTATGATTTATAAATTATTTCGATATCTTTTCAAAGAACTTGATTTTAAAATTCCGTCATTTTGTGGTGACATTGATGAAATATTTCAATTGGAAACAATAACTGGTTATTCACTTTCAGATCATTCAAATATTATTGGATCACATAATTCAATTGGTCAAATTCATATTCTTGAAATTGTATTGGTTAATCATTTTAAAAATTCCTTATTGAAAGATTTTAAACCTGAGATTAATTTATATAAAATGATATTGTTTCATGATGCTGATGAAATTAGAAAATATTGTGAATTACTTGTTGAAATTGGAACTAAAACTTCAAAAGTATCCACTGTGGGGTTGACTACTTTGGAATTTCTTACTGATGAAGATAAGACTATGTTGGAAGATATTATGTATCAACGGAGACAACCAAACAACAACAACAATAAGCCAATGGTTGATTATCATTTGAATAGAGAAAATATTGAAGACTATGAAGTTATTCCAAGACAACAACAAAGTTGTAGTAGCAAGTCAAGTTCTATAAATACTGGTGATTATATTGATCTGGATCAACTTAGATTATTAAGATGGGAGAATAGACTTTTCCAAAATGTGATTTTTCAATTGGGGATGGCAAGAAAACCAACAGGGAAGTAAAATATAATATATATATATCCAGCGGTTTATATAGTAAATCAATACAAGTAAAGCTATTAGTAGAGAATTCAAGGTTCATACTGAATAATTTTGCAGCTTACCGGGACTAATATGCAAAACAAACGACGCTAATTTTTGCAGCTTAATTAGAAATTGCACATGACTTTTTTTTTGAGCCAATGCAAAACCCCCTAGTCTTCAACGTTCAATTCATACCAACACAAAACCTTTTGCATTAAACGTTACTAACTATTCTGTCGAAGTTTTAAAACGAGTTTACGAGGTAGTAGATTGTATATAATTCAAACAAGAAGAGATCAAGTATAGAAATCTGATTTAATTTATAGAAATCTGACTTGACTTACAGTAACCAAGGTTCTGAATTGCCAGTACGACGAAGTGTATAAGCAAACTACCAATTCATTCAATTAATGGCTTATTGAATTCTCTTTAGTTTTCCATTACTAAATTGAGACTAGCATTCTTATCAAAAGGTAGCAACACCAAGGAAATATCATTTTGTACTGATATCAGACTATACGACACCGGGCTAACCTGCAAACTTCCCACCCAAAAATATTCAACAAAAACTTTTTCAAAATTTTCAGAAAAAACTCAAAATGAACGTGTTCCGAAATATTCTTCATAAACAATTGTCCAGATCATTTTCCATGTCCTACAAATTAGTCTGTTTAGGTAATCCATTATTGGATTTACAAGCCAATGTCGATCAAGAATACTTGAAAAAATACGATTTAAAAGATAATGATGCCATTTTAGCTGAACCAAAGCATATGCCAATTTATGGTGAACTCTTACAAAGAGACGATTTAATCTTGGTTGCTGGTGGTGCTGCTCAAAACACTGCTAGAGGTGCTCAATATATTTTACCTGAACATTCCGTAGTTTATTTTGGATCAGTTGGTAATGATGTTTATGCTGAAAAGTTAAATCAAGCTAATTCGCAATATGGATTAAGAACTGAATATCAAATTCAACATGATGTAGCCACGGGTAAATGTGCTGCTTTAATCTATGGTGCTCATAGATCTTTGGTTACTGATTTAGCCGCTGCCAACCATTTCAAACCTAGTCATTTGGAAAAACCTGAGAATTGGAAATTAGTGGAAAATGCTAGTCATTATTATATTGGTGGGTTCCATTTAACTGTTTCTCCTGAAGCTATAAAGAAATTAGGTGAACATGCTGCTGAAACTAACAAACCATTAGCTTTAAACTTTTCCGCTCCATTTATTGCTCAATTCTTTAAAGATCAATTAGATGCTTCCTTACCATATGTTGATTATGTCATTGCCAATGAATCCGAAGCTGCTGCTTATGCTGAAGCTCATGGATTAGCCACTACTGATATTGTCGAAATCGCCAAGGAAGTTGCCAAATCACCTAAAGTTAACACCAAGAGACCAAGAACTGTGGTCTTCACTCAAGGTGTTGATCCAACAATCACTGTTACTTACGATTCTACCAGTGAAGATTTTGAAGTTAAGGCCTTCCCAGTTAAACAATTGGATTCAGCCAAGATTGTCGATACTAATGGTGCTGGTGATGCTTTTGCTGCTGGGTTTGTTGCTTCTTTGGTTGAAGGTAAATCTTTGGTTGAATCGGTTGATGTTGGTCAATGGGCTGCTAAGTTGTCTATTCAACAAGTTGGTCCAACCTTCCCATTCCCAAAGCAAACTTATTCTAACTAGTCTACGAACTGAGCGAAGCCGGTGAAGTAGCAATTTAAGTTTTATCAGACATTTCTCTTTTTGACATTATTATGCATATTCATTTCAACATGGGTTTATTAAACTTTTTTATATTAACTTTAACTTTAAAGGGGTTATCTTTTTGTTTTATTCATTATACAAGATCTGTATATATATTTACTTAATTTTATAGAAATTCAACATTCTACATACAAAATATTTAGTAGTGAAAAATATCAACAGATCTGGTCTCACTCTCGATGAGCACCACCAGAACATTGAAAAATTTAACTTTCCCGAGGACAACACTACGACAACAAAAGACAGCCTTGTTACTCACATCAACTACTAGATATGCCCGTTCTGAGAGATCATTATTATAAACTTGCATCTGAAGTACCGCAAGAACGACTTTCAGCAGCAACATCTCTAGTTGAAGAGCTTACCCAACAAGATGATAAAGTTGAATGGGATTATGCCTTGAATAGATTAGTCAAGGGATTAATCACCACGAGACAAAGTGCCCGATTTGGATTCAGTATGGCGTTAACTGAAGTTGTTTCTGAATTAATTCAACGGAATCAGTTGACTGCCAGTGAATATTTGAAATTAATCTTGGATACTACCCAAGTTCGTAGTGGTATGAAGGGGAAGGAAGAACGCGGGGTTTTATTTGGAAGATTGTTTGGATTACAAGTTGTGATTAACAGTGGGGTGTTAGTCGGCGATACCGTGTTTGAGTTTATTGATGCTTTGGTTCATTTGGCAGGGTTAAAGTCTTGGTTAAGAGAGACTACTATTTTCACATTATGTCAATTTATTAAAATAGTTAATAATGAAGAAGATGAAACAAGAAAGAAACAGGTATTGTTGAGAATCTTACAAGCTGTGAATAATTCTGGATTGAATTTATCAACTGAGGGAGTGGCAGTTTATTTATCAATTGAATGTGAGTTACGATTTGAATTGTCCCTGCAGTTAACTAATGTTAAACCTAATTGGAAATTCGGAGATCCTTTGAAAAAGGGGAATTTACCATTGTTAGCCAAAGTATTGAAGGATGTTGAAGTTGTTCAAGAGGAAGGGGAGGAGCAAGATTCCAAAAAACAAAAGGGGAATTGGAATTCAAGAATCCCATTTGTTTGGGGGATTATAATTGACAATTTTAATGAGATTCTTGAAGATACCATAGAAGTCAGCGAAACTTCCAAGAAAAGAAAGAAAGCGAGTAAATCTTCATCAAGAAAGAAAGGTCAGACTGATATAGAGTTCATTTCAGTCAAGGAATTCTTTAAAGTTGTAATTGATGAATCTTTATTTTCCGATAAATCTTCCCACGAGAGGAAATATTGGGGGTTTGAAATATTTCAAAAATTCTTTATATTCTTACAAGATATTGATTCAATTGAATATTTATTCACACCGAATCTTATGAGATGCTTAATTAATCAAAGTAGTCAACTGAGTCGGATGCTTAACAAAATATCAATCAATACTTTACAAACTATTATTAAACAGTGTCAGAAACGAGTTGCTGTTGCTCCAATTGTATTGAAATGTGTTTTAGATGAAACTAAAGGTGGGTGTTGGAATTTTGATCTTGTTACTAAATCTCATACTGTTGATGAATTGTTTGCTATAGCTAATAAAACTGGTGAAATCGAGTTGTTCATTAGTATTCTTCAAGAAAAGTTTGAAAAAGCGTTAACCAGTCAAGATACAACTACTCTGGATACGAAGAAATCTCATGATAATATCTTAAAATGGTGTCTTGATAAGATTGTAAATCTTATAAGAAAGAATAAAAGTGATAATTATGAACAAACATTACAAGATATCTTGGTAATGTTGATCAAATATTCATTCTTTAAGTCTTCAGTATCTGACAATGTTAAAGATGTTTGTCAAGAAAAGTTAAGATCAATTCTAGGTGAAGTGATTTCGTTCAAACGTACAGATGGTAAATCATGGTCGACATTTTGTTTACAACTGATTGAAAAATTGGAAGCTGAAGAGACATGTATAGTTGAATTAGACCAGGAGTTGACTGAGATTAAAAATGATACCATGAATATTTTAAACAACATTCTTGAATTGAAGGAGACTGCTTCCAGTAACAAACAACAACAACTTTATTGTTTTGAACTACTTTTCTCAATGGTGTTGATGGAGTTGTATATGATGGATGAAGAGACCATTCAAGTGATTAATGAATTGAAGTTGTGTTACGAGAATCAGTTTTCACAAGAATCAGAGGAAGATATAGATTCAGGAATGGTGTTGACTGAAGTGATTTTAAGTTTTATTTCCAGAAAATCCATTCTTTTAAAACGACTTTCTAATATCGTTTGGGAGCATTTCCTTTGTGGCAAGAATGAAGATGGGAAATTAAGATTAAGTTTGGAAAGTTTGAAATTGTTATTTGATGTGTTGGTTGCCAGGGAGAACAAAGAAGGTGAACAAAAGTTATTTGAAGGTGAAGGTGAATACGAAGAGGAACAGGAGGAACAAGACGAAGAAGATGACGACGAAGAAGATTCCTCTGATTCTGAATCCGAGTCCGAGTCAGACGACGATATTGCCAACATAGACAAAGAAACCAATTTAAAACTTTCTCAAGCATTAGGAATACCTACTGGAGAATCCGGAGAAGTTAAATTTGACGAATTAGATTCCTCAGATGATGAAGAATATGAATCTGATTCTATGGATGACGAACAAATGATGGCTATGGATGATCAATTATCCAAGATTTTCAAAGAAAGACATGATACATTAGCCAGTATCCAAACCGGGAATCAAAGGAAAATTGAAGTTCTAGAAGCTAAAGAACGAATGATTTTCTTTAAACATCGTATTTTAGATTTGTTAGAGATCTTTGTCAAGGTTCAACCTAATTCCCATTTCAATTTATACTTTATTGAACCATTGATTACGTTAATTAATTTAACTTTGGATAAGAATCTTGGTTTAAAAGCTCATAAATTATTAAAGACAAAGATTTCCAAAACTAAAGTTACAATCGAAGAAATTGAATTATACAACAACGAACAACAATATCTTGAATCTTTAATTGAATTAATTAAATCATTACAAACTCAAGCTAATTCATTAAAGATTTCTAATCAAGCAGTAGTGGCAAGTTATAGTCAAGCAAGTATTATCATTGCTAAAAATATAATTAATCTTGACCTGAACTTGACGGAACCTATTGTTGATATTTATTCGAAGTCGTTAAAGGAATGGACCTTGAATCCAAATAGTAAATTACAAGCATCATTGTTTTTTGATTTTATTAATTGGATAAATTCAAAAAAGTCATCATGAGTCATATAGATGGTAAAATCACCCCATATACATAGACATCTATATTTGTATTATAGTTTTATTTCTTTTTGCAATTTTGAACACTTTTTGTTGGTTTTGGAGGGTACATTGGATATTGTTGAAGGCTTCATACAATATGTGCTACTATTCTACACATTATCAGACAAGAATACAACAGTAATGGATTGAAAAATCGCCCCAGAAAGGTTAGAAGATATTCTAGGCCTGGTTGCTGCGCAATGGGACTTCCGTTTCTAGTCCTTTAAATTTCATTCCAACCGTAGAGAAGGTTATTTCAAAATACACACAGATTTAATCTTCATTCTGACAGGTTGTAATTTCTTTTTTGGTTTTTGCCGTTTAATAAAGTGAAAACCCTTCTTTGTAGAGAATACGGCAATTTACTCTTAAGACCAAGTAATTTTATTTTGGGGGTTCACAGAAGTTACCAATATTCACTAAAATCTCTTTAAAGAGATAATATTCAACTCAACTCGGAACACATATTAATCGGTCCTTATGATAGATAGACTTCTGATGATGATTTTACAATACACTAAATTAGATGCTTTCTATAGACCCTCTAAGAGGAATATTCTCGCAACCTTTGGGTGCGAAAACTCCTAACCTATGCTTTTGCAATTGGTCACGCAATACTTTGATTCTCGCAACCACTGTGTACGAGAACTCCTAACCTATTCCCGTGGGTTGTTCTGCAGAATGGGAGAAAGAACCACCTGGACCTATCACAATACAACCTCTAGTTCCCCTCAGGTCTGGTTGAGAACGTTTGATAGAGGCAAAGAATTCATAACCCCTATTTCCATAGCCCGTATTGGACCACTTTTTTGCATCGTAAATAAACAATTTCAACTTTTTGTGCTAAAAACCAACTATGCTCCAAAAGCCGTTTTCATGACCAATCTAGGAAATATGACAATATGAGGAGGTTACATTTCACGGAAATGTCAACATCATATCTTTTACCCGCCTGAGTAATCTTGAAAAGTTTACTCTTTCATCATCTCCAAAAATACAACTATTTAAAGACGGTTATTTGTCCCGCAAGCTACTCTAAAAATAAACCTGTTCGGAATTCACCAAATAGAATTACAATATGATTTTACAATTATTACCTTTATACCTTAGTGTATTCTCAATCAATTGTGTCCTTGGAGATGAAGCTTTGCCTAAAATGAGTCAATTTAAAATGGCTGAGGTAGAATGGGTAGGTGAAGAAGTTCATCTTGAAGATAATGAAATCGTCTCTTGGGTTGATTTCTCTCATGTGAAAGTACCCAATGTTTATATTCCACCCAGTAGTGCTTTATTTTGCTCATCTAGCTTGGATACCCCAAAGGAAATTGAATTTCAAAATATCATCAACGATGGTAAACTTGTAATTGATATGCGAGGTTCTAATAAGCACAAGAGGTATGAAACCAATGGAGACAGTTACAAGCTTAATTTTCCAGAAGTTACAAAACGTGCTGCTTCGGATAATATAATTCTCCATACAATTACCAATTTGGGTGAAATGATCGTTTCTACGGTAAGTGACACGGTTGTCGATTTTCTAGATAACCTTACCAATGATGGTTACTTTGGCTTCCTACTGGAAGGAGCTGGTACCATTATTTCTTCCATTGAAAACATCATAAATAATGGTATTTTTGATTTATGTAATGTTTTCTTGGAACTTAAAAATTCCCTCGAAGGAATAGGTGTTATGGTCCTTAGGGAATTTGGTTCATTAATAATAGATGGGCCTAATATTAAAATTGCTCCTTCAATTCAATTTCTTGATCAGACCGGTTCCCTTATGTTCAAGCAGGGTGCCACAGGAAATATCTTTAATTTGGCTGGGTTTGCAGAGGGGAATAAGATTATATTTGAAGAAGTCGTTTCGACTTTTATATACGAGGTGCTCGATAGTTGCTTATATATTAATATTCTTGAAGAGACATTCGAGTTTATTTTAGGAAAGGGTTATGATCCGGGCCTTTTTAAATTAAAAAAATTAGCAGGTCAAAAAAGAGAAGATTCTGGTAATTACATAGTTTATGAAGGTGTTCTTCCTAAAGACGCTAATCAAGTAGATGATTCGATTGTTTTACCACCTACTCCAGAAATACCAGTAATTGAACCTGAAGTACACACTAGTACGATAACAACAGTTATCGATGGAACTTCAACAACTAAGGTTACGGTGAGTACTGAATCAAAGCCTGGGTATACTACTACGTTATCTAAATCGACAACCAAGCCAGAACCAACAGACCAGAAATCTCTGAAGTCTTCTTCTGAAGTTTCTACTGTTGAAACAGGGAAAAATAGTGACACTACTGCTGATGTTACCAGATACACCACGATTACTACAGTGACCGATTTCACTTCTGTTTACACAGAGGATGGAGAGGAGATTACAAAGGTTTACGAATCTGCAGTAGTTATTGTAATTTGTGAATCAACAACATCAACTGTGGACCAACCGGTGAAAACTCCAGTTCCGGAATATCCTTCCCCTTTTGAGATCGAACAAAGTTCACCTGCAAATTGGGTCAGGAAAACAGCTGTTGAAAGTTTAAGTGCCTTTATATTATTTCTTATGTTCTTTTAATTGAATTAGCCTCTATATTTATTCTATATGTCTATTGTTTCGAAAGTTTTATATGATATTCAATGTTTAATACCTTAATACATGTGTAGTTTGGCTTTTTGCTGGAGTAAGACCCTTATCTGGATAGATTGAAGATTCTTATTTAAACACCTTGCAATTCGAGTCTTTTTTTTTGCAGCAACTGGAATACCTAGTTAATAGGCAACGCGCGCTCACAGTACATTGCAGCACTAACATTTTTTATTTTTCCAACCAATAGAAAATCATCTCGCATGGTAGCTTGTCCGAACTAAGGTCGTGCAAATTGTACCAAAAAACCCAACCACCAAAAACCCTCTGGTAAATTTGAAAAAAAAGTTGGCGATATTGAAGTAAAGTGAAAAAGTTAATATATCACCTATACACCATGTCCGCATACAAACAAGCTGGTATTTCCTTAAACAGAGCAATTGCCATTGCTGCCAAGACACTCCGTGCTTCTTTAAAGCCAGAATTCAAGGTTGCTGCTGAAAGAAGAGGTGTTACTGAAGTCAAAGTAATTAAATTTGAAAATGGTGTTCAAGCTGAAGCCAAGCCATTGGGTAATTAAGCAATTGATACATTTGATATAGCTTTAGATAAATATAATTTTTAAATATACACAACTTTTGGGAATTAAAAAATTGTGATTGTCGGTCATTCTTCAAGTAAATAGACAATATCTTACCAAGATAAGCTGGACCAACCTCTTGTTTTAAATTTTGACCACCGGTTCCTCTACAGCTCCTGTGGATGTAGCTTGATATTTGACTTAAACCTACAAACTTTTCTCTATACTTTATTTTTAAAATTATTCTTCAAATCCGGGTTTAAGTCCCCATAGCTGTTGATTTTTCTCCTCTAATAAATACTTCAGTACTTTCTGTATTATTGTATACGAATTTGAAAAGTAAGCTTGCTTACGCGGTCAAATATAGGATATACTAAAAGCTTAGATGGGATTTTCTGAAAGCTCTAGAAGGAAGTATAAACTTTATGTTAAAATATGCTAAACGTACAATTGTAGTATTCTATAGAGGAAATATCCATGAGCCAGGTTAAGCTTTGATAATAAATAACAGATCTATATACATGTTTTTGGGTTATCTCGTCATGCTTTCTTTCATGGGAGATTCAATTTTTGGAGGTGAAGATTCTTCATTTTCTTCATCCATAGGAGTTATTTCCTTGGCTAATTGTTGACGTAATTCAGGTGATAATTGTTCAATTAAAGATCGCACATGATCCAATTGTCCTTCCAACATTTGTTCATGTTCAATTTCTTGAGCCTCCCGATTAATATGCTCAATTTCTTCAATTGTTTCACTGGCATCTACTTCTTCTGATTCCTCAGTATGTGCTGATTCATCAAGAAGTTTAGAAAGTTCTGAATTTGGATTACTGAAAAGATCAACAAATCTTCCTTGTTCAACAACTTGAGCTCCACTAATACCGGGTCTCCTTCCTAATACTACGACGTATTCTGATTTTGAAATTGTAGATAATCTATGGGCAATTGAAATAATTGTCATTCTTCCTTGTGATGTTAACTCTTTTAATGTTTCATTAATTAAAGATTCGGATTTTGAATCAAGTGCCGAAGTAGCTTCATCCAAGATTAAAATCGTGGGTTTTTTAATTAATGCTCGTGCAATTGCTACACGTTGCTTTTGACCTCCCGAGAGCGCAACTCCTCCACTTCCACCAATAATCGTATCATATTGATCAGGTAAACTCATAATAAATTCATGACAATGAGCTTGTTCACAAACTTCAATTATTTCATCCATGGTTAATGTTTTAATTTGATCGGGAGTTAATCCATATACGATATTTTCAAGTATAGATCCCAGAAGTAACAATGGTTCTTGTTGAACAATCCCAATTATATCTCTTCGTAAATCACGCACTTGTAAATCCGTAATATCTTTATCACCAATTAAGATTTTCCCCGATTGAATATTATAAGATCGAAGTAAGAGTGATGCAATGGTGGATTTCCCACACCCTGAAGGTGCTACTATACAAGTACTTGTTGAAGCTTCAATTTTAAAATTACACTCGTTAAAAATCAAATCTTGAGAACGAGTTGGGTAACTAAATGTAACATCTTTAAATTCAACATGATTCTTTAAATATCCTGGTGTTCGTTCACCAAGAACAGGAGGCACATCATTCTTATAATCCATTAATTCAAAAAGTTTAACTGCTGCCCCTGCTCCCTTCATTAATTCCAAATAAGTTGTGGTTAAACTGTATAATGACGCATTAAAGAATTCCAGATACATGGTAAAGGCAACCACATCCCCCGTGGTCATTTGTCCATTCATAATAAGATAAAGACCAAGTGCAATACATGATAAATACCCAGTATGATAAAGAGAATATATAGATACCAGATAATTCGACTGAGCTAATGCTTCTTGTTTCACAACATTAACAGTTTGTCTAATCTTGGCACTATATTTATCTAATTCCTTCAGTTCACCCGTGAATGCCTTAACAAGTTTAATCCCATTTAAAGTTTCTTCACTTACCTTAGTCATTCCTGCCGTGGCATTTTGAAGTTTTGTTGATAATTTTCGAATTTTTTCACCATACCATACGGACCCAAATGTAATTGGAGGTGATATAAGACACATTACTCCAAATAGAATTGGATTGATTGAATACATCATATATGCACTTATGATTCCAAACAACAAGTTTTTCAACCCATCTGGTAAATTACTTGTAATTGATCTTGATACAATATATGCATCACTTGATAATCTTGAAATTAAATCACCAACTTTATGCTTTTCATTATCGAAAAATCGTATTCATATTATATGCATCAAGAGCAGAACCAACCAATTTAACTGCCGTAGTAGGATATAACACGGCACAAAGAATAAATAGGACAGCAACTAGGAAAAGTTTGATATCTGGTTTACCTAATCGAAGAATCCTAGATATGGTTGAGATATTTTGTTTGAAACTTCGGTTAGTCTTGTCTTGAATTTGTTTCTTTTCAATATTGGCAGCTTCAGTTTGTTTTAGCTGGGCTAATTGTAAATGACTTTTAACTAATGTTGATGTTTTTAGTTTTTGTACTAATTCCTGAGTATCAGCACATTCATTATCCACCAAGTTCTTGTTGTGACTACTATTATATCGAAGGAATAATGCTTGAGGAGGAGGTAGTATTGAGGTAATTCTTTTGGTTGCTAGATTTTTCGGTATTATTCTCAGATTGAAGTTGTGAAGATTCCTTAACAACAACACCCTTGAAGTAAGTAGTCTAGGAACCATTAGTCCCACTGTTGTTGTCGTTCGAAACATCTACTGTAAGATCTAACGTCAAGATTCTCCTAGATATTTCAAGGCTAACTTTTCGCTCAAACTTTTCTCCGATCGGAGAGAAGCAATTTTTCAAAAAGAGCGAACTGTGTATTCCTGTATACAATGGATTATACAGTAAATCTCTAACACTCTAACAAAGAACTATATATCTAACTAAACAAGTCTATCACTATAACTATTAATCATTCCAACTTCTGATTCTTCATATTCTAACAATTCAACTTGTCCCGACAGATTAATAAACGTATTGGCTTGAATAAGTTTTCTTCTAGGTTGTTTCTTCTTAAGAACAGTTGGTCTAAATCTAGAATATTCTGGATCAACGGTAGTCTTTTCAATATAATATTTAACACCCTCTTCAACATTTGCCGTGGTTTTATAAATATGTAAATGAGATAAGAAATCACCCAATGCGTCAACTGCTTTATTGTCTAACGTAGATTCATCCAACACAATCTTTAAATCTTCATAGTTCAGTTCATCAGTATATTCCAATTTAAAGACACCAGCTTTATGTAATTGTTTGAAAATCCCAAATCTAGCTTGCATATGAGGTTGTCCCCATTTCTTTGAACTAGGATCCCAGAACTCCAAACCTAAAAGTCCAGCACGAACCATAAGTAAAGTAGCAATCAATTTAACATGTTGTTGATCTTCGCTAGTTTCAATACCAAAGATTGGTAACACTTCCAAAGGTTTTTTAAGAATAAGATATAATGCAACTAATTCAGCTCGACATTCTTCAAATGAGCCTGAAGTTGTTCCGAAAAGTGATCCCCAAGTATCATTTGGTCCATACCATGATTTAATTCTCTTATCCAGTTTATCAAAATTGAAATGTCCTGGGGAGGTTTCTTGAAGTAGTTTCCCAGTTCCATGACCTAAAAGTTCATGTAATCCAACTTGAACTTCAAATGAATCATCACGCCATTTTTTAAACAATTCTTCAAGGGATTTATCAATAAAGGTGATTTCTTCGGCCTTTTTAGGGTTTTTAGGATTGGCAGATAATACATTACCCAAGGAAACATTTTTAAAACCATAATTTAATCTAACATCGTCATAATTTGGAATGTTTATCCCAGCCGGGATTCCTGATCCAGCAAAGGTTAACACTTCTAATGAAGTGAAATCTGGTGGAGTAAATTCATCCTTCTCGTATATTTTATCCCAAGGTAATTCCTTAATGAAAAATCCAGCCTGATTTACTAATTTGGAGAATTTACTAGTTCTTTCATGATTAACCATGGCCACTAACCCTTCCCATTCACCTCTAACTCCGGAAGGATCACGATAAGTTTCAATGAATCCAATATTAGACTCGACTTCAGGTTTGATATCTTTAACCCATTCAATCTGAGACTTTTTATGAGCATTCATTGACCCGGTTTTGAAAGATTCAATATAATACTTGAGTAATTCAGCTTGAGTATCATTGGCAACATGTTTCAATGCTTGTTGTAAATGATTTACAATTTCAACAAATTCATCCGAATGATCACCAAATTTAAAAGTGATTTTACTACCTTCTTCAGTAGTTAATTCCTTGGGATAATAATCAGTAGTGTTTTCTGTAACAGATGAAGCAACATATACTTGGAATTCTCCGTTGTTTTTCTTGACAACTCGGGTATTTTCCGGCATGATTCCAGCTTTAGCCAATGTTTTATTAACTGAATCAATTTCAACCTTGGTGATCTTTGGTGAATCAGGATAATAATTTGATAAATGACCACTTTCAGGATATCCCAATAATGGACTTTCAACTGAGAAAATTGCCACACGAACTTTATTGTATAATTCATTAACTTGCTTATCACCAATTGCACCAACTAATTGATCAAATTCTTCTGAACTAATCCGAGGAATGAACTTTTTATCTCCAAAAGATTTATAATTACCAACATTAGATAAGAATTGACTAGCATATTCCAAATAATATGTAACAATTTGTGGAGAAATACTAGAAAGAACTTGTAAATATTCTTCATTGGTCTTGGGTGTTTTCAATACTTTATGAATCAATAAGATTAAATCATATATAGCTTCACTTTCAGGAGATACTGATCTCAACACTGCTCTTGTTCCATGGAAACTGGCCCGAGATAAATGATGGGCATAAAGCTTAGCATCAGTAGTGGTTAAGGCATCGAAATGTTTCTTAGCCGAGAGAAATACACTGGGACCGTCGGTATCGGCATAAAAATCGGAATTGGACATTTTTTGTTAGTGATAGGTGTCGTTAATTTGAAGTGTGGGACGACAATTGGTGTGTTCTTTTTATATATAGGGAGAGGGAGGTTTGAAAAATGTTTGTTGCGGGGGTGAGAACTTAATGCCGACTCAATTAGTGGCGAAAAAATTAAAAATGTTGACACGAATTATGAAACTGTGGGAACTTAGAGCCATACCAAGGAATGGCAATGTAATATATAGCAAGAACATATAAAAGGGAAGTTCTAAGCTAGTGTATGTTTGTACTACTTTTATTTACTTGACACAGACCAATTGATTCAATATTCGAAGAAGAAAACACGACTGGGTACTCTTTGCAACGCAGGAGTTCGGTGGCGTTTTAAGCTCCTAGAAACATTTTTGCCCCAGCTTCCAAATGATCTCCTACACTATATGGTTGGATTATTTTGGCTCCTGGTATTTAAATGTGTTCTTCAAGAGCTTTATTGATGATTGGTGTCCGTTCAGCATGTGGGAATTACTACCTTGTTTACTACCGAAATGTTATGGTTTCCATCAATACAATGTCCTAAATGCAATACTTTATGGATACATTATCTGATATTTCTGCTTCTTTAACTGTCATTCAGGATAGTGGTGATTTCCAAAAGGGAGTGGAGATATTAGAGAGATATCCCAGGACAATTAATAGGTTTACCAGGGTAGATGTCGATATAGAAAATTGTACTATCTCAGGGTACGATTTTGTCTATATTCTTTCATTTACTGCCACTCTGGATTGATCGAAATTATGGTATTTCGGTAGTAAACAAGGTAGTAATTCTTGGCGATTTTGAAATTTTCAAACATGAATTTGAATCTGATCAAAAAAGGAGTTTGTGTGTTGTTCATGTTGGAAACAAGCTATTTGAAAATTGTATCTGGTATCAATGCTACTTCCGAAATAACAATTCCTCCTACTGTAATTATCCTTGTTTTGAATGCAATCAAGATTTGGAATTTTGAGAATTGATGATTTACCAATTGGATTGCAATACGTTTATATATACTGTATGATGTTGAAACCATTGAAGGGTCGATGGCCACCTGAACTAAAAGGTCTATGGTTGAATCACAATAACCTTGATGACAGTTGTTTAAAATACATAGATAAGAGAATAGGTTGGCCTAAAACTAAGCTTAGATGTTGCTGCGAATAAGTTTACTAAAATTACAAATTTGAGTAAATTACCAAGCTTGAACGACAGCCAAAACAAGTGAGCATGGGAACATCTAACTCCCTTTAGGTTCCCCGAGAGTATAAAGAATGTATCGATCATTTGCTGTGGACTCAAGAATCTAAATACCTTCCTACTCCTACAGAAGCTCGACTTGAGAGATAACCAGATTGTTAGCTTGAGATCATATAATGATTGGAGCACACGCGGTAGTTTATTTTTTTTAGAACTATTTGGGAACAAATCCCAAACTTCGGATTGTTGTGCCATGTCTCCCACCCTTTTATTCTTAAGGAATCCAATAATAGGAGCAACTGTCAAGTATCATCTACCCAAATGTAGATGGATAGATGATACTTGGTAGTTACTTCTCTTATTGGATTCCTATTGACAATTAAGAATAAAAGATTGGGAGACATGGCCCAATAATCCGACTCTTGGGATTTCTTCGCTGATAGTTCTAAAAAAAATAAAGCACCAAGTATGCTCCATTCCTCATATGTTCTTAAGTTGATAACATGGTTACCTCTCAAGTCGAGCTTCTGTAAGGAACTTGGGAATACGAAAGCATTTGGGTTCTTAAGTCCATAACCAACGATCTTTAAAACCTTTCGGGTAATGTCAAGAGAAATACACAATTCCAAGAACCAGTTGTTTTGGCCTATAGATAACTTGGTCAAGTTTGTTGGTAATTTACTCCAATTATTGATTTGAGTGAACCTGTTTGCTGTGATATCCAATGTTTTCAAGGTCTTGGGCCAACCTATCCTCTTATCGATATATTTTAAGCAATTATCAACAAGCTTATTGTGAGTTAAGCATCGAGTGTTTAGTCCAATTGAGTTCCTTCGATGGTTTCAAGATCATATTATATATATAGATGTTTCAATCCAATGGGTAAATCATCAACGCTTTTTGTAACCATCAACAATTGTTTTGCAACCAATATGTTAGCTTGAGTGCGTTTCGATTTTAGGCAAAATTTCTGTTTCCATTTTCTTAAAGTTTATACATACTAACTAATATATCTTGAAGAGGATAAGGAATATTTCTTCATTAAAGAAGTATTTTAAATACATTGCAAATTACATAATAAAAACCAGAGATAAACAAGAAGACTGTGTTTGATCTCTGGAATTCTGTATACTTCGTAATGTATTTAAAATACTTCTTAAATTAGAAATATTCTAGCTGTTCAATTTAGTAGCGCAGTAAACAAACTTTAACTAGGGTTAATTGTAATATATATATTAAATACTAAACAAAAATGTTATATAAAAGATAATTCATAATATAGATAACTATACAAAATATGAGCAAACTTCCTCGCATAAATACTAGTTTTTGGGCGCGGTTTGTCCTGGCTTAATCTATCTCTAAATCTTGACACTATTTATTTTTCACGAGAATATCACGTGCCAGAGCGAATAAAGTAATTTAAATAATGAGTAGAAGAAAAAATAATTCATAGAAAAATAAAACGGTAAAAGAAAAAAATTTTGTAGGGGGTAAATGTTAGAACGCAGGTTGAGATGCCAACTAGATGTTTCTCATACATCTAGACAGTTTTCGTCAAGGTATCCACCCTAAATTTTCTGGCAGACAAGATATTATACCCAGGTTTATGTCTTGAAACAACCCCAAGTCAAGCTTTGGACCCACTCCAAAGTATAATTAAGAATAGAATAGCACTGATATGACTAAATACAGCAACTATACAATGTTAAATTATTTAACATGTAATTATGCGGGCTCCGCATGCATTTCAATAGTGTTCTTACATTTACAGTTTTGGTCAACATGTTTAATTTACTTCGAATATGAGGTTCAATCAATAACCATAAAGGTACGGCCTTCCTAATGCCAAAGCATCTAATTATTAATTAGGAAACATTTGCAAAAATTGACAATAGTTTGTTAGATTGCATGTATAATGTATTTATACAAGTCCATTGCCTGTTCAACAATATCTTCGGGGACATTGTACGCAGGAACTAATTGTTGATAATGATTTCTAACTACTTGTTGCGATTAAAAGAACAGGAAGAGAATACCAGTGATGAGAGGCTTCTTAAGTTCCTAGAAACATATTTGCCCCAGCTTCCGAATGATGTCTTACACTTTATGTTTGGATTATTTGGCGCCCAGTATTTAAATGGGTTCTTCAAGAGATTTATTGATGATCGTGTCCGTTCAGCATGTGAGGATTACTACCTTGTTTACTACCGTACTATTATAATTTCCATCAATCCACAATGGCGATGTCCTGGATACAAAGGGAAGTATCTTTTAGTTAAAGGCGAGTCCGAAATAGAATACTTTATGGATACATTGCCTGATATTGCTTCTTCTTCTTTGACTGTCGTTCAATATAGTGGTGATGTCCATAAGGGAGTGAAGATATTACAGAGGTATCGAAGAACAATTGCTAGGTTTGCCAAGTTCGATGTAGAGCTCGAAGCTTGTACTATATCACCGTACGAGTATATCTATGTGCTTTCATTTCGTAACTTGGGAAGTGTAACATTTTCAAAGATGGATTTGTCTCTGATCCAAGATCAGCTCGTGGATCCTCCTTGGTGGCACGTTGAGTTTGTATTAAAATTGAAAAGAAAATAATCCCAGGAAACGCGGAGAATGTAACCCCCCATCCCCCTCGCCGACTATGATCCCTCCGTCTTTGATTGGCTTGAGTGGAACCAAGGTTCTGAATTTACAAGGTGTTGCAGGAGTGGTTGCCTCAGAATCTAAACAACCCTCGCTTAGATAACGATCACTATCATATAAGGATTGGGGGCACACTCGTTAATTTATTTACATTAAATCGATCAGGGGACCCAATCCCAAGCTTAGATAATTGAACCATGATTTCCAATATTAAAGGTTTAGATTTGCGCTATTAGCAAGCTCATTTACTGGTTGATTTAAACTTTTTTTTGCAACCATGCGGCTCAGAAACTCCACACGTCTGCCCCTAACAAAATAAAAAAGACACCAACACAAATCTGAGTTTATTGATATAATCAAATATTTACAAATTTCTTACAGTTTCATTCAGCTGGAGTTCTAACTGGTTTCAAACAATTGTACTGAAAATGATTGGTGATGATTGGGTTATAGAGTTCTTGGTACAATGGTTGCCTGAACTTCCAAATGATATCCTACTCTTCATGTTTGGATTCTTTAGCGCCCAGTATTTAAATGGGTTCTTTAGGAGATTTAAAGATGATCGTGTCCGTTCAGCATGTGAGAATTACTACCAGAAGAATTACTACCGTACGATAGTAATTTCCACCAATCCACAATGGCGATGTCCTGGATACAAAGGGAAGTATCTTTTAGTTAAAGGCGATTCTGAAACAGCATACTTTATGAATAATTTTCCCGATGTTAGTTCTTCTTCTTTAACTATCGTTCAAGATAGTGATTCTTTCCAAAAGGCAGCGAAGATACTCCGCAGGTATGTGATGACTATCAAGCTTTTTAAAAGTGTAATTGTGGAGCTCGTAAATTGTACCATCACACTACCCGAATTTCGGTCTGTGCTTTCATTTACTAATTTAAAGGGCTTGAAATTTGTACACATGAACTTGAATCCAATCCGAAACGAGCTCGTGAAACCTTCATGTTGGAACCAGGCGGCCACACAAGTAGAATCTATTATATTTAATCATATTCTAATGAATGGTTGGCTGGAAATGAAAATTCGTTTTTATTTAAAGACACTTCAATTTTCGTCCGGGATTAGGGATATTGCCAGAATAGAAATTCCTCGTTCTTTAACTCGCCTTGTGTTGTCAGGAATAGCGATTCGGGATTTCTACGTTTTGGGAAGCAAATTACCGGAAACCCTAGAATGTATTAGATTAGTACGCTGTGGTTTAAAGTCCATAAACATCGATGATTTACCCATTGGATTACTAGACCTATATGTAAAACACGATCTTGAAAACATTGAAGGAACGCAATGGCCACCTGGACTAAACACGCTATGCTTAACTCAGAATAAGCTTGTTGATAATTGCTTAAAATATATCGATAAGAGGATAGGTTGGCCCAAGACCTTGAAAACATTGGATATCACCGCAAATAGATTCACTCAAATCAATAATTTGAGTAAATTACCAACAAGCTTGTCTAAGTTATTGATAGGCCAGAACAGGTGGTTTTGGAATTATGTATTTCCCTTGACATTACCCAAGAATTTAAAGGTTTTAAACGTCGTTGATTGTGGACTTCAGTATCCAAATGCCTTCGTCCTCCCAAGTTCCTTACAGAAGCTCGACTTGAGAGATAACCGTGTTATCAACTTAAGAGCAGGTAATTGGGACAAACTTGGAGGTTTATATTTCTTGGATCTATCAGGGAACAGAATCCAAACTTTGGATTACTGGGCCATGCCTGCCAACCTTATGGTTTTAAATCTCAACAGGAACCCCATACAGGAATTAACTATGAGGTTTCCATTGTTCGACGAGAAATCCGAGTCCAGGTTGCGCACCCTCTCTTTGAATGATACTAAGATAAGAAATGTAAAACTCACCTACCTCCCTCCAAATTTGTCACATTTCGAATTTTCCTATACAGATAAATATTAAAACGATATATGGAATATGTTAGATGTTAGTCACAAGATTTGCGTTATGTGCTAGCTAGATTATCTTTTTTATTGGCTACTTCCTATTTATACCCATAGTATAATTGATATAAAGTATATAATTAATATAAGATCGAATATAATGGCTCGTTTAATTCTGCCATTGTTATTTTACTTGAACCTTCTTGTAACCATCAACAATTGTTTTGCAACCATTATGTTCACTAGAACGAGTGTGTCGCAAATTAGATTAGCAGTTGCTAGTGTGAGTATGCTGACTCGTATTCTGGATGTGTATTATGTACATTAAGTATTACTTTACTTTCGTGATAATTGGGTCTTTGGGTCATTTTTCCTGGTGGGAGTATTGAATTTGGTATTGGAGATAATTTGTCATGCAAATCGTGGTTCAAATAGAGATCAAGAAGAGTATACTTTATATTACCGGGCTTTGTTATTCTCATGAAAAGTACTAGCAGGAAGTCACCATTTATCCAGGAATGTTCCCACGTATTTCTATATACTTTATATATTTTTTGTCATATTCTTGTATCATTATGTATTTCGATGATTAACTTGTTAGCACTAGTTTATGCCCCTTTCCGAGACTAAATAAAGAGTTAACTAAAACATTTCTTTTATTTACAGGTTGAACCTTCACTCAGGTTAAAGATTTTTCTACTTTGTTGTATTTGCCCATATTCTACAAGTTTACCTAAGTTGCCATATATCGCAATATATAAAAATGGCTAATTATTTTTTTTTGCTACTGATTAACTCATATTCATTGAAAATGGCAAAGATAAAACCACAACCAACAGAACCAGAAGAAGATTACGACGAAGAGTTGGATGAGGATTACGATCCTACCAAAGCGGCCAGTGACGATGAAGATTCTCAAGATTCCGAAGATGAAAATATACCAGCAACAGCAACCCGGTTAACCATTGGTAGATTTGTTACTGATGCCGATGGATTAGTTAAGAATCATACTTCTCTTGATATAGATTCTATATTTGACGAGTTAAAACGTGGAGAAACCAAGATTGAGCCAAAGGAACAACGACAGCGAGAGGAGGTCACCACTCAAGTTGATAACAATAGTAGTAAACCCAAACAAATCAAGATTCAAACAAGTTATACATATGCCGGGAAATTAATCACCGAGACTAAATTAGTAGATGCCGATTCTGAAGAGGCCAAGGCATATCTAAACAGTACCAGTTCAATATTAAGTTCAGACGATGGTAAGAATCGCTCAGAAGTGAATGTAGTTCGTAAGGATGTAATCACGGGGGAGATGGTACAATTACGGATTAAATTGAAACGGCCTAGTTTAATAGATAGGTTCAATGGTAGGAATAAGAAACTGTTGTCGACATTAGAGAAACTGAGATTAGATTGGGCTAGTTTTGTTGATAAACGGAAGATTGGTGATGAATTGAAAACGTTTAATAAAGGGGGGTATTTGGATAAACAGGCGTTTTTGGGAAGAGTCGATAGTAAGCGAGATGAAAAGTATGTAGAGGCAAAGGAGGCTGCATCAAAGGCAACGAAACACTGAGCGATAGCGCGAAGTGTTGAGTTGTTCTAACATATTTTCCTTGAGTCCTGAGTTCAACAGCAACATATCCAAGTTTCTTATGTTATGGTATATAGTTCAACGACGCAACCTGTAATAATAGGCTAACATGTAAAAACTCTCGAAAATTTTTTTAGCAAGGAAAAAAAGGCACTTTCTAGCCATACGCAAATTTAACACCTGGTGTGAATTGGTTTGTTTCAGTTATTTCCTATTCAATTTAATTAACAAACAGAGAGAATGTCAGACACGGCAAGTAATTCAAGTTTAAGCAATAGCAATGTTCTCAAACGGAAGAACGAAGAGGATGAAGATTCCACTAGTGAACTTACTAAACGAGTGGCGTTGGATAGTGAACAATTGGATGAAGTTGATCGACAACAGGAGGAAAGTATTACAGCCCCTGTGATTGGTGGTGGCGAGGAGCAAGAAAAGGAACAGGAGCAGGAGCAGGAGCAGGAACAGGCTGAACCAGCAGAACAAGTTACAGAGCCTGTGGCCGAACCAGTTGCTGAACCGGCACAACCAGTGGCCGAACCAGTGGCCGAACCAGTGGCACAACCAGTGGTTACACCAGGAGAACCAACTGCACCAATCACTGATTCTTATGCTGAAACTTCTCACGATCACTACGACCAATCAACCACCTCAGGATCCGACTCGAAACCCGTGTCACTGTCCAATCATCGTGATCTGGATCCCACCTATGTTCAATTCCGAATGTATTGTCCCGTCAAGGAAGCCAGTTGTATTGTTGGTAAAAAGGGAGAAAAGATCAATCATTTACGTGACAAGGCCAATGTTCGTATTAATATTAGTGATAATATCAAGGGCGTTCCTGAACGGATTGTTCTGGTTAAGGGTTCGTCGGAAAATGTTGCCCGGGCATTTGGATTAATCACGAGAACTATATTGGATGAACCCGAAGATGAACCCGCATCAATGATGAGTCAACAATATAATCTTAAATTATTAGTGCCTCACCCCATGATTGGATTTATTATTGGGAAACAAGGGTTGAAATTTCGAGAAATTGAAGAAAGCTCGGCAGCGAAATTACGAGCTGCAGAACAACCATTACCATATTCTACCGATCGAGTATTATCAGTGACTGGGGTTGCTGATGCTATCCATATTGCTGTGTATTATATTGCTCAAGTTATGATTGAACATAAGGATTGTTTAAAGAAGAATAAGATTGTTTATTATAATCCAAGTAATTATCATCATGGGAATATTTCCAGTAGTATGATGGCATTAGGAGCTGAACAGTCACAACCACCACATCATCAACAGCAGCAACAGCCACCACAGCGTGATCCTTATAGTATGCCATATGGACAACAACAGCAAATGCAAAAACCCGCAGCTAGTCCATATAATTTCCAAACCATGTTTCAACCATCAATTTATCCTCAACAACATCAACCTTTACAACAACAACAATATGGTAATTCATATGGGAATATGAATATGGGTCAACCTGCACCTGTTTCCACGGGACTTCCAAGTAATATCCCGCCCCAGAATCAATATATTGATGAACATGGAAATACAATTATTGGTGATGTTATAACCAATCCTCCAATTCAAGCTGGTCCCCAGCCGGATAAATTCAATCAAGATGTATTTGTCGCCAATGCAAGTATTGGTAGTGTTATTGGTAAAGGTGGGAATAATATTAAACATATTCGGGAAAATAGTGGATGTAGTTATGTTAAGATTGAACCTGATCGTGGTCAATCAATTATGTTGGGTGGTGGTAAGGGGTTAACTAATATTCGGAAATTAACCTTGACTGGACTGCTTAATTCGATTCAAATGGCAATTTATTTGATTAATCAAAGAATTAATCAAGATAAAGAGAGAAATGGACCTCATCATTAGACTTGACCAGGGGTGTTTTTGACAGTGGGCTGAATTCTGACCTTGTTCTGCTAATTCTGATTCTTTTCAACATTTTGATGGTGTTTGATATTCTGATTCTGATTTTTGTTTGACGGTTCCAATTTTGGCTCTACTTTGGTGTTCTACAGTGTGTTCTACTACAACTTTGATGTGTTCTACTTTGGTCTACACTTTGATGTTCTACTTTGGTCTACAACTTTGATGTGTTCTACGATGTTCTACTACAATTTTGATGATTTTCTATATAACTTTTGTTGTTTGTTTTTATGTATTTCTGATTATAAATTCTAAAAAGTCTTGTATTTCTGTATTATTGGAACTGGATATATAATTGAGCTAGTTAAAAGCGATAATCATGCAGTAAAAAGCCATGATTAAGCAGTTAAACCTCTCGCGAAGCGAGAGTATATGATTCAATCATTGACAAGCTACTGATTTTGTTTGAATCATCGCTTGGCAATTCATAGTCGTAAGAAGTACTTGCTTTGCAAAGATTCACATGCTTTGCTCGCTCGTAAGAAGTAAACTCTCGCCTTATTATACCCTGGCTCGAATCGAAGCAATGATTCTCGTAGCTCGCTTCGCTTCGCTAGACACCCACACTAGCCAATCCCATAATAACCACACTCAACAACCCCTCACCCAAAACCAAACCCGAACTTAAAATAATCATGCCAATTCTATCCATCCCCTGTTTCCCCCACGCATAACTAACCACACCACCTACAAATCTCGCCAAGGTGAAATTCGGAGTATTATAAATCCCAATGCCTACAGCTACCCCACTTGGTAAATATACCATATACTTGTGATACTTTGATGTGTTTGGGATGGTGTTTTTCATGAGTGAGATTATGGCGAAGATGACGCCGAATATGAGGGAAAATTGGTATGCGTATGGAGGTAGACCCTGTCCTGTTACTAATCTTGAACAATCGATCCAGATTATTGCGGTGGGGATTCGGAATGTTTCATTCGGGATGGAGTATATTGAATTGTATAGTTTGTATATGATTGAACTTAGGAAGACGGAATAGATTGTACCTATGATTTGCGCTGTGAATTGGGCCTTGGGGGACGCGCCTATTAGATGTCCAGTTTTTAAATCTTGCATCAAGTCACCGGCTTGTTGGGCCCCGGCTTCCGCTACTCCACCAGCGACTAAATTGATTAATACTCTTGCTGGATGGGATTTCGGGATGATTATGGCGAATAGGAGTTGAGAGAGTTTCCCGATCCCGCTGACGGGGTTTAAATCTGTTTCTCCGAGTGCTCTCACACCTAGAATTGAAAATAACATGGCGAGGAGAATTGCCATGAATGAAGCATATACTGGGATTGTATTGCCGAATACGAGATAAAGACATATGATGCATAGGACCGTTGATGCGGTAATTCCGATTATTGCTGTGGTGTTGGAAACGAGGTGATGGTTAGGTACTGTTGGTATTACATGACTGGAGTTTTTATATTCATATGTGCTTGAACTTGGGTCGTTATTTGAATCTGAATCGGCTGGGAGTAAGGGGTAGTACGTTATTGGATTTATACTGGTATATGCCCGATGTAACGATTTAACACTGACAATGACGAACGAAACTAAAGAATCACTAATCATGACACTTAGACTGATCCATAATATCCAACCTTGACCGCCATTTATCCAATCATTGATTTCCCCAGGGGCCCATTTCATATGTTTTGCCAATGGTGCGAGAATGCCCCATCCTAAGATTGATCCAAATAACATGTATGAAACAGTGGGTAAGCCCATGATTATTCCCTGGCCTATATATGCTGGAGAAGGTTGGAATGTCCATTGATATGTATGGGCAATGTAGTTGCCGAATATGGGGATGTTTTTAAGTATGGGTATGAAATAGGAAGTTAGGGTGTATGTAGCTGATATTAAAAATGTAATAAAGAGGGATCGAATGTGGGATGTGGTGGTGGTGGTAGTTGAATCTGTGCTTGTAGTGGATTTTGTCGATTCAATCAGAGTTGACTGCAGCAACTCGAGATCTTGGACATCTTCCTCTTGTTCATCCTGATATATTTCACTTTTATGTAATACTGAAATTAACGTGGCAGTAGCACTACCACTGGGGAATGGCAATTTCTCCTTGACGATAACTTGTTGACGTAGCGGAATTGCAAAAAACACGCCAAATAACCCCAATCCTAAACTCCAAATCATCAACTGAACCAAATTAAACTGTAATTTGACACCACCGCTCTCCTCGAGACTTAAAAACTTCTCAATGGCCGGAATAATTCCAATGAATCCATAACATAACGGTCCGGTCCCAACAGCAACAGCTATACTTTGAACATATACATTTTCCACATCCGTGAATGTTGATCCATAACTTGTAGATTTGAATATGATAAACCCAAGTAAGGCCAGTGGTAATGACATCATTGATACCCAACCTGTTTGTAAACCAAATTGGAAATTAGATACAAGGACTATGGTTCCGATAAGCAAGCCAATTATTGTTGATCGGAGCGTGGTTTGCGGGAGGTTTAGTTTGTCGGTGTATTTGGGTACTGCCAGCAGTGTCAGCTGATGCAGTAGCCTAGGTTGTAGCATAGTGTGTCCCTAGTATATATATAGTTGCAACAAGTAGGAGAACTGGTGGGGATGGGTCTGGTTATATATCAACTGTGGCTGGTGGAATAATTACTAATCAACGGTTGTGAATTATTTCTTTTTTTTCGCAATGATGAAAAAGCGTTGCCAGGGTGAATGTTGGTTAGTGACGTGCGGCTCCAACTGGACGGAAATGTTTACCCGATTCAGGGGTGATATCCTGGGACTCAGAGAGATACAAGTAAACCAGATATATATGTATAAGTTTAAATTAAAAAATCTACTAAATTGCTGAGTGATAGTGAAGGAATTGCTTGTATGCCCTGGGCTTAGTCTAAGCTTAGTCTGAGCTTAGTCTGAGCTATAGTCTAAGCTATTCATGTTTAACGCTCTCGCTCAGTCAAACAAAGAAGTTCTTCGCTATTACCTCGCTATCGCTCGGTAATATCAGCTAGTCCTCCCCATACAAAATATAATTCAATATATCACTCAAAGTAATAACACTAATCAATTTCCCTTCATCATCAACAATAAACAACCGATGTAATCTACTCTTTCTAATCGTATCCATAATAGTACTCAACCTATCATTCATAGTACATGTATGCACCCCTTCGAAATCCTCCGATCTTCTCAACAACGCATCTCCTACACTTAAATCCAAATCAGTATACATACCACCTTTAACCAACGCCAATATATCTATTGCTTCATATACATTTATCAATTTGCCCTGGTCGTCGACTATAGGCACGGAACTAACCGATTTATGGGCTAATAAGTGAATCACTTCAATTACCGGTGTGGTTAACGTACATGTTGAAATATCTTTGATTGTACCTAATTTAGGTAATTGTTTGATTGGTTTAAGTAACATTTTTGTTTCCTTGCAGTTTAAAGCGACAAACTTCAAGATTCTATATTGAGTTAATACACTGACGACGATTTCCCGGTGGGTTTTCTCGTCTTCATCAATCAAGGGGATTCTTCGTGCTTTGGACTCCAACATTTTAATACATGCTTCATAAAGCGATTTGAACGGGTGAATTGATGCCGTTTCAATTTGATCACACCGGATATCCCGTTCAACATCACGTAACCCGTCAAGAGTTAATTGATCGACTAATTCGAATTTCTCGGGGAATTGGAAATAATATTGAATAACATTGATAAAGTCGGAGGAAGTGAGCAATCCCGCAAATCTAGAAGTTTGGTTATTCCAAAGCGGCGCACTGACAATATTGTTTTGTAACAAGATAGTTAACGATTTCTTGACTAATAACGAAGTGTCAAGTACAATTAATCGATAACTCACGGGTAAGACATCATAGGAAGTTTTCAGTTGAAGAAATAATCGAATGGCTTTGATTCCGATTTTTTGATCATGTTCGATTTGTTCCGGTGTTAGACTGAGAATGTAATCGTTGGGTGTTGTAATTGCGTTCATCGTAATCTGGGGTGGTTAATATTGACCAGGGTGGTAGTGATACGAAATACACATTTTTTTGATGTTGGAAAAATGTCGTACGAAGTGAACCCCTCGGTACGTTTAGAAAAAGTCGCAATATGAAAAACACTTCCTTGTGAAGATGAGTGCTAGTACCAAGATGACTAAGTTCCCAGATAGACCACCTCTGCCGGACAGACTCAGTTCGATAGATGCTTCCACACTAGACGATAGGATCCACCTTGAACAAAACAATTGGATCTATGAACATGATTCAACTGAATATATCTACAACTATAATCAAGACAAATGGAAGAAACGACCACGAGAGGAGGAGTCCGATGAAACACTCAACAAAACACATATCAAACAAGCAAGGACTGAGAAAATGTCGAAACTAAAAGAAAAACTCTCCGAACTTAAACAGAAGAGAAGTACCAGTGCAGCATTCATTTCCAATCTTCCTATAACCATTACACTGGAAGAAGTAGTTAGTTTGTTTAATAAGTATGGAACTATAGCTTCGGATAAACAAGGTCAACCTCGAGTTAAGTTGTATACTACTGAAGACAAGTTCAATGGTCAGGCATTGGTTATATATGAGAAACTGACTAGTGTGAGTATGGCTATTGATATGATGGATGGAACAACTGTTCAAGCTAATCAAATTAAAGTTGAGCCAGCTACTTTTAAGGAGAAGGAGGAGAAAGAGAAGCAAGAGGAGGGTAGTGACTACAGTAATACACTTGAATCAATTAAACAAAAAATCGTATATAAAAATGTCGTGATACTTCAAGGAATGTTTCGAAATCAAGAATATAATCAACAATTAAACGAAGATATAAGTGCGGATATTAAGGATGAATTGGATGACAAGTCAATTCAATCAATTCAGTTTATACCGGAACAAGAAGAAATTCATATTAAATTTATCAATCCAAAGTATGTTGCTTTATGTATTGAAAAATTTAATAATCGATGGTATGATGGGTTAAAAGTGATAGCAACCAAAGGTGGCCAAACTGTATAGCTAATAGCTACAGCAGTTACGTAACTACTTAAGTAGCAACTACTTGGCCTAGTTGTGTCAACTTGTCCTTAATATCTTTAATCATATCATCCTCCTGTTTTAACCAAGTATACAATTTATTAACTCTCTGAGTTAACTCCAACTGTTTCAAATGATCTTGTTTCTTGGGTTTTTGCAATTTAATACTTTCAACTTGTTGTGTTAGTTTATCCCAATCTGTTCCATTTAATTTATCAGTGATTGAATTGATTTCTTTAAACCAAGTTCTTTCAGCTTCACTTAATGGTAAACTTGGAGTATGATTTTGTAAATTATCCAATAACTTACCCTGTATAGATTTCATCTTTTCATTTAATTTAGTCTGTTTAGTTAATAATGTTTCAATTCGTTGCTGTTTCTCCAGTTGCTGTTGTTGCTGTTGATTATACTTGTCAGTAATGTTTGTAATTGTGTTTGCTTGTAATTTCAAATTTTCTAAATTGGATATGATTTTACTTTGTAATTTAATAGCTATGCTTGTAAATTGAACCAGATTATTAATTATATTAATTGAAATGTCATTCACTTGATTTAAACATTCACTTGGATCTTTACTTAATTTAATTGGTGGGGAGATCTTCAATCCCAGAAGTTCTTGCGAAAGTTCATCCAACACAGGATTAGCCAATGCAACTTGCTGCTCTGGCTTCACCTGCGGCTTGTCAACTTTAACCACTTCAACTTGTGGAGTATTATCAACTATTGAAATAATCGACAAATTATCCGAAGTAATCACAATTAAGTACTCTCCAGTATCAGTCAAACAATCTTTAATATATGCAAATGAAGTGATTGGACGTTGTTCAATACTAGCAAGTAAATAATCACAGACTATCTCGGGTTCATGTTCGAAAGTTTCAGTCCATGGATGTTCAATTATAATGACAGTATTATCCACAATTAATCCAAATCGATCGTCGTTTAATTTGCCAAAATGTCCATGTTCTCCACCGATTTCAATCACATCACTATGTAATTTATCCAATCTTGATAATTCAACCTTGTGGAATTCTAATTCTAGTTGTTGTTGAGTTATGGCTTGATCTTGTAAATCAACAAACCCAAATCCCTTTCTGGGTTTGGCATATTTCTTATCCACTTGTGGGAGTGTTACTGGTAAGCAATTCATTAATAACGGAGATGTTTGTGCAAAGTATGAAATGTTGGTTGTGTGTTCACTTGCAGACACACCAGCAAGAAACGTGATCTGATTGGTATTTGCAAAATTGAAAATATCATCAATTGACTCATCCATATTAGCAATTGGTCCTTGTAATTGACACAGTTTAAGCCATAAATGTTTGACAATAAACAACTCTTCAAGTTTATTTGTATGAATTCCTCTAATTTCTTTAACTTGATTAAAAGTATACCCCATTGCCTGTTTCAAATGGATATAAAATTCATATTGTTTCACCACAGCAAGGTTTAAATTACTGGACAAGGGGAATTTCGGATGAATTATCAGCATGGCCAATTCGGTTTCTTCAATTGCTAAATCAAGTTGTTTACTCGTGATTGCTAAATTACACATATATGGAACAAACGGATAAATTGCATAAATGTCGCCCGTAGTAGTGGATACATATAACGTCAACCCTCCTGCTAAATTGCCATCAGATCCAAACGAAATTGAACTGGCCTGGACGTTAAGTTTAAGTTCAACTTGAGGTGTAGTTAACGATTTCGTTAAATCATACGCTTTAATTGTATTATCCACAAGTAAAACAAGCATGGAATCGTTCGCAATACACAGCTGCCAAACCGCCTTCTTGATCTTCCCTTCTCCACCAGGCACGATTTTAAAACTTGAGTTACTTAAGAAAACCGCCTTGGTTTCTTGTTGATTGGGCAAGGCAATCACTTCAACATAAGTCTCGCCAATTAACGCAAGCAACGTCCCACTTGAATTCATCACCGTGCTAACAACATCACCACCACTGGAACCACCATTGATATTCACTCCCCGTTGCAAAAGTTGATAATTTGTCGTCAGCTTAGTAATGTCACACCAACGAAGTATATTACTATTACAATAATATACATCGCGATTATCACGAATGGCAAGTAAGTTACCTTGTGGAAGGACAACCGGTGATGATGGTTTGGACAAGAAGTTTTTGAAAATTGAATGCGATGATATGTGGGATATGAATTGAGACGTCATGTTGACTGTAGTACTCAACCCCTTTGGTGTATACTCCCTGTTCCTTTGTTGTAAAAAGGAGAAAGTGAAGAAGAAAAAAATGCCATGGGGCTGCGTGCTACCAGATGCAACACGGCGCTACCAGATGAGAGCACAGGCGAGGAGGCAGTGGGTGGAAATTGTCTAAGGTAGTAATATACGCGGGTGTAGATGGACTTTATTCAGTAGTTGTAGTAGTATATTTATTCTTTATTTACTGTTTGGATGTTTAGTGATCTTCTATTTAAGAATAAGCCACCCTTCTAATGTTGATTGTTGAATCAGTGATACGCTCAACGACATTGTCCAGTAGTTATGTTATATGTTATATGTTATATGTTATGTGTTCTATGTTGATGTCTTTCGCAGACCAGCTCACTTGATACTGCGACATTTCTTGAACTGAACAAAAAAAACTGCCACTGAAAATTGGAAAATGTCCCATGTACTTCTAGGCAGACAGTAGTAACATGGGTAAACAATACATTTCCACAGTGCATGCTTCACAAGCACACACTCTGGACATTCTCGGTGTGGCAATCACCGACAAATACACAATTTCAATTTCACTGGATGGATATGCTAAATTCTGGGATAATAAACAAACAAATGAAATTCATAACCCGAATGAATTTGTTCAACAAATTCATATAAACAACATTGGAATACATCACTTGGCTGTATTGGAGAATAAATTGCCTTCTTCTACTACTAAATTGACTTTCCTTGCCTTTGCTTGTTTTGATGGGAGTGTAATTTTCAAGTATTATATAAATGATGATATCAGTAGTGTGAAGGAGTGGCCGAGTAAGTTTGCCAGTTGTTGGGTTCCTCAATTTTATCATGATCCGGAATCAAAACAGGATTATTTCATAGTTACAAAGAGTTCGGGAACTACCTTGGTCAATTGTTTGACTGTTACGGAAGTAGAGGCTGACATTTCCATTTCTATTGAACCCAAGGGGGAATTAAACCCGGGCACGAATTCATTTCCTAATTCCCTTGCTATATGTCCTACAACAAACAAGAAACTAGCAATTGGGTATACCAATGGTGATGTCTTGATATACGACTTTGACCAATTGAAATTAATCTATACATTCCACACACCAGACCTAACCGTCAAGTCTTCCACCACCACCACCACTTCAATTCCACGAGTACTTGAATTCTCACCAGGTGGCACGTTACTCGCCGTGGCCAGGGACAATCAATCCTCAGGGACAATCACCCTCTACGACGTAGACCATGGTGAAAATGTCGGCAGTTTAACCAGTGCCTCGAATTTAACTCAAGTAGGCGGGTTTGCCCACCAGGGATGGATCATGGGTTTGAGTTTTGACCAAGAGGGGAAATTATTAGCCAGTGGAGGATTTGATAAATGTGTGAGGGTCTGGAATTTGGAGACGGGTGAACGTGAGGCTACTATTAGTGTAAGTAGTAATGATTTAGAAGATGATGTTGTGCCGGGGGAAAATGATACTAGTGTTGTTTCGGGGGTGAAGTTTATTAAAAAGGGAGTTAGAGCTGGTGCTGGGGGTGATAGTAATGAGGGGTTGTGTGTGGTTAGTTTTGATCGCGCCGTGAGGTGGTATAGAGAGGCGGGGGGGATATAACCGAGCGAGAATAATATTGAGCGAAGCGAGATATTAATCTAGAGAGGTATTAATCAGGCCAAGTATACGAGCGAAGCGAGGTATCTATATCGAGCAAAGGCTCGGCTCGATATATATCATAGTAATTTAAAATTCCCTATAGAAATATATTAGCTTATGTAGATACATATACCCCCTTTTCCCACCTTGTCACAAGTAATAGCGACATACGTCTCTATATTCCAATAAGTATTCCTTGCTCCTACTCAGTATATATGTGACTTATATTTTGCAAGAATCACTCATTTCGCGTATACATAAAAATTGTATGTATGTTTGGATGTAAGTTTGGGCAGAACCTAGCTATCATCGCTACCACTTGCCACTATTAGACAATAGAATTTTTATAGCCAAATGTAAACAAAGGATACATGCTCTTTAAGAATTCAGTATATATGCTAGTTCAAAGATGTCCACTGACATTGCATTACAGTTGATTAGTCAGCTAGAGAAACATGCCGACGAAGACGTGCTCAACCAACTATCTGACCTTGCCCAATCCGACGGTTTCCCTGGTGAAGTAATTTCCCAACTATTACATATAATCCTTACATCGCCAATTAAATCCCGAGATAAACTATTCCTCATAGATTCATGTATGATTGTCCAACTGTCACTTCCGACGTCAGTACTCCTCCAAGGATTAAGTTGTGTTGGTGTTGTTCAAACTTATTATAAACATGGCAAACAATACAAGTCCAAAGTCATATCTCAATCCTTACAATTACGTTTGCTTAATTGGATGAGTGAGAATATTGATCGGTTTAGTATGGTTTCCTCACTGGTGGTTTCACTACTTGTGAAGAATCTATCATATGAGTTTCTGCGGGGGTATATCACTCAGTTAATTATCGCAGTATTGGAACGAGAGAGTGTAATTGTGGAAACGTACGGGAATCCGGAGATTTATCATACGGTCAGGGTATTATTACCTTGGCATATTAAATATGTGGTTGATTTATATGGGAAATTCCCCTGGGATACTTATTTACTGGAGTTGCTTGTGTGTTTTAAAAAGTATGTTCCTGATTTAGATTATCTTGTTTATTCACCTGAGTTTCACCAGTTAAATAGAAAGTTAGCCAGTACTGATATTAAAGAAATGCCGGTTAAACGAGTCAAGAGGATAAGTTTAGGTGGTGGTCTTAACAAGTTGAATCCATACAAGTTATTTCGAAATAGTTCTAACCCACAACAATGTAAATTATTGATATTGGCATATCATCAAGGAGATATCAAGTTCATAAATAAACTAAATCAATATGTTAAAATCAACCTTGAAGATAAATTAATGAATGAAACAGAATATCAAGAGTTCTTTAATTGTTTACTCAACATACTAGAGCAAAGTTGTGGAATTATTCAATTAAATCTGATTAAATTGTTTGTAAGTGGCGATTATTCCAAGTACAAGTGTAAATTATTCAAATATGTTACGTTACAACCTTGGGAATTGGCGGATATTATCGAACGGGATATTGAACATATCAATCACGAGAATGCTGGGCAATACCTAACTGGGATATTGGAACTATTTAAGATGGGTGCTACCCAAAACATGCTTAATCAATGTATTCCCAAGCTTTTCAAACTTGTACAATCGACAACTATACAAGATCGCCTAACTTATAAACTATTAACCTATCTTCAAACATTCCCCCAGTTTGTTCAACTCAAGGAATCAACCGTGATTCCACCACCTACATTAGTCTATTCATTATTATTATCGGGAGATTTGGTCTATTTATCCACAATATGCCAACATATCTCGCTATGTAAAAACTTGAAATATAAACAACCCAACTTTAAACAATTACAAAATTCATATATTATGGACACCGTGAATTATCTCTGGCGGGATAAGTTCACGTATAGTGAACCACGCCTGGTGAATCGAGGAATGTGTTTGCCCAGCACTCTAATAGAGAAGATCCACCAGCAGCAGCCGATTAATGAATCAGGTAATTTATTCATGAATCCAAGTTTGTCCTTTGTTATAACTAAATTAATTTGGAAATTGGAAGATGAAAAGGATGTAGGTGTAAGACATCAGGGTCCGGTCTCGAGAACGAGTGTTGTGGAATTGAATGGCGAGGATTGGATTAATATGAATTATGATGATTTGAAAGTGGAGGTTGTTAAGAGGTTGGAGAAGGTCGGGGTGGAGGGGGTATGTCTGTTGCTTTATAGTAGTTTGAAACAGCTAGCAATTGAGCGATCAGCTGAGCGGGAGCAAAGTTGATAGCGAGGGTACATCAACTGTATCAACATCGCTCTCGCTCAGTTGATAATATACTCTCTGTCAACTCACTACCCGCGATTGATTAAACAGATATTATATATCATATTTACCAACAAGAGACGTATATCATGCCAAAGGACGTGTATAGAGAAACATTTAAACAGTATAGAACTTCAATAGACACTTCAATATATAAATCTTCACTATGTCGTGGGATATCACACGACATATTGAAAATGTCGCACATCCTTCCTACTATTTTTCTGAAAAATCTGAAAATTTGAACTATAGCTCGTATGATCAGATCAAGCTTAATGAACAAACGACATATAAATCTCAATTGTATTCGGACAATCCGAACTCGGATAGATTTTCCTAAACTTGATGCCAAATGGATCAACAAATGGAAACAACAAACTACACACCCTGATTCTCTTCACCCCACCAAACACCTAACCAAGCCCAACAACGACACATTCTATTGTCTTTCTATGTTTCCTTATCCTCTGGGTATTCTCCACATGGGTCATTTACGAGTGTACACTATAAGTGACGTCATGGCTCGGTTCAAGCGATTACGAGGGTATAAAGTTATACACCCCATGGGATGGGATGCGTTTGGATTACCGGCCGAGAATGCTGCCATTGAGCGCGGGATCAACCCCCAGGAATGGACGGAGCAGAATATCACCAAGATGAAATCACAAATGAGTAGTTTCTTGGCGGATTTCGATTGGGATCGCGAAGTCAATACCAGTTCGCCCGAGTATTATAAGTTTACGCAGAAGATCTTCCTAATGATGTATGAACGAGGGTTGGTGTATCAGAAAGAAGCCGAGATTAATTGGGACCCGGTAGATATGACGGTCCTTGCCAATGAACAAGTTGACGCTCAGGGGAAATCATGGAGAAGTGGTGCCGTTGTGGAGAAGAAGTTGTTGAAACAGTGGTTTATTGGTATAACTAAATATGCTAAGCAGTTGAATCAAGATTTAGATCAATTGGATTGGCCGGAACGGGTGAAATTGATGCAGAGGAATTGGATTGGAGAGTCACATGGTGCGGAAGTGCTGTTCCCAGTTGAACAGGGTGGTGAGGTCAAAGTGTTTACTTCTAGACCAGATACGTTGTTTAGTGTTCAATTCTTGGCCCTAAGTTTAAACCATCCAATTGTGACTGAAGTAGCGAAGCAGGACCCTGAATTAGTCAAGTTTATTAACTCTACATATGATATTGATTCTAAAGCAGGTTATAAATTGAATTTGAATGCGACAATACCTATGAATGTAAATAATGAAACGTCTCAACAGTTTAATGTTCCGATATATGTTGCTCCTTATGTGATTGACTATGGACATGGTGCAGTTATGGGATGTCCTGGTCATGATACTCGAGATTTTGATTTCTGGAAATTACATCAGCCGGGTAAGTCTGTAGTTCAAGTTGTGGCAGGTGCTACTACTACACCCAATCCATATACTGATAAGAGTGGTACATTACAAGATAGTTCGAGTTTAGCTAACGGATTACCTGATATAGGCAACTATAAAGGGATGCCAGTCAAACAGGCCCAGGGTGTTATAGTGGACAATCTCACGAGATTATCCCTTGGTAAATCAACAATCAACTACCGTATTCGGGATTGGTTAATCAGTAGACAAAGATATTGGGGTGCCCCTATTCCAATCATCCATTGTCAAACCTGTGGACCAGTGGCAGTACCTGATGAACAACTCCCCGTAGTCTTACCCACCACAACCACCATTAACAAACGAGGCAACCCCTTGGAGAACATTGATTCGTTTGTTAATTGTAAATGTCCTAAATGTAATCAACCAGCTAAACGAGAAACAGACACTATGGATACATTCATGGATTCATCTTGGTATTATTTCCGATATTTGGATTCAACAAACACGGAAGCAATAGTGAATCCTGACGCTGTCAAGGACATGCCGGTTAATTTATACATTGGTGGGATTGAGCATGCCATATTACACTTGTTATATTCTCGATTCATTAGTAAGTTCTTGAATGACGCGGGTGTATGGCATGGTGAACCATATCATAGTGAACCATTCACGAAATTGATTACTCAAGGCATGGTCCATGGCAAGACCTATAGTGATCCAGACAATGGAAGATTCCTCAAGCCAGATGAAGTAGATCAAACAACGGGGATAATCCACGCAACACGCAAGACTGCGGTTGTTAGTTTTGAGAAAATGTCGAAATCGAAATATAATGGTGCTGATCCGGGTGAATGTATTGCTAAATATGGTGCCGATGCCACGAGAGCCCATATGTTATTCCTGGCCCCAATTTCAGACGTGCTTACTTGGAATGAAGATCTGATTGCCGGAATTGATCGATGGTTACGTCGGGTTATTCAATTGAGCGAGAAGGTTGCTGCGTACCCACAGGGAGAGGTTAACCCTGGTAAGTTTACTCATGACGAAGTGTTGTTTTATAATGAAGTTGTCGGGTATGTTTCCCACATTGAGAAATCTATTGAAGTTGAATTTCAATTCAATACGATTGTATCCGACATGATGAAAATGTCAAACGTGATCAATGACGCGTTAAAGAGCTCCAAGGTCAGTTCTGAGTTGATTGTTGATTCGGTCAAGAAATTGCTAGTTTGTATGTCAAGTGCAACACCAGCGACTGCCGAAGAATGCTGGGAGATTCTCGGTAATGGCGAGTCGATCTTTCATGAATCGTATCCCGAGTGTATCCCTATCGAATTGAATAATCAACAATATAATATATTCGTTAATGGGAAGATGAAGGGGGTGATTGTATCCACCAAGGATTTAATCGAACAAAGTCACCGGGATATTATTAATGAAATTAACAAGACTATTAAAGTTGATGGAGAAGTTAAAAAGATTATTAAAAAACCGAAAATGATTAGTATTGTGTGTTAGACCTTGTATATGTTTATAGTATCTTGTATATATCTATTACTCCTTGTATCTATTTACAGGTATTCCTCTATTTACTGTTTTGTCTATTTACAATTGGCATACCTTACCACTACAACAACTTCGCGAAAGCTCAGTTAGGTACTTCTTACTAATAACCTCGCTGACGCTCAATTAATAGGTCCTAGTTCTTACTAACGACTTCGCTGACGCTCAGTTGTTAGGTATTGATCCTTACTAACTTCGCTATTGCTCAGTTATCGCTCAGTTAGTAACCTCTCTTTTTAGTATAAATCTTATGATCCAATCTAGTAATCTTCCCCCTTGCCCTCTGACTTCTCCCAATAACTTCCTTCAACCGATCAATAACTTCAAACTTTTCAATTCTATAGCAAGCACCCAACAAATTCCCCAATTGATATTTCCCCCAATGAAACTTATCCTCGGTAGAAATAACCACGGCCAAGGCATCTTCCAAGAGATTCAAGTTAACATAGGTATCAACTAGAAAAGTAGCAAATTTGAAATCTAATTCCTGTCGTGTCTTTTCTGGTAATGTTGTAAATGCAGGGGTTAATCTATACTCACCTTGTTGTTTCAACACATCTTCCAAGAATTGAAAGTTCTTGAATTTACCCACGGCTCGAAGACATAGTGTGTACATGATCGTGTCTCGAGGAGCTTTTACTCGGTTGTCTTGAAAGAGTTGTTGTATTTCGGAGAGGAGAGGAGATTGGGTGATGCTAGTAGTACTAGCACTTGTGCTGGTGCTGGTAATACCTTGACTACTCTTCGACTCCAACTCCGACTTCGTCGTTGTTGTAGTCTCGGGCTCCTCAATCACCACCGCCCTAGTACCAGGCAACCCCGTCCGATCCAAATAACTCGCCAGATCAAACCTATATTTAAAATCATTAAAATCCCCCTGATTCAAACCCACATCCAAATAACTAGTCACCAATCCACTAGTGATAAACCCCGGGTAATTCAACGAGATATATGCCCAAACTGCACTTGATTCCGCCAAGATCAATCTCCTACTATTTAATTTTGAATATGGTAAGAAAGGGAACCCTGCTACGAGTTTAGCAAAATCAATTTCATTGATTATATTTTGTCTGAATTGAACTCCCTTGTCGTTGGTTGTGATTAACAATGGATTGGTTCGTTCATTATCAGGAACGAATTTCCCATAGGATGATAACAAATATGTCAATGCCCTCAAGGTTAATGTATTAGTTTCCAACATCTTATATAACAAAGCTCTAGTTAAATCAACATCTCCATCGCGGGCAGCGATATAGATCATGGTTTCATATGTGGATAAATTAGGAATCCAACCGAATTTATAAATCTCAAAGAAGAACCTCCAGGCTTGATATTTAAATTGTCGTGATTGACTACATCCCTTAGCTAATAAGGAGAGTAACTTTTCCGTCATGGGTATTTGTTGAGTTATCATTTCTTGATATAAATCAAGCGCTTGTTCGATCTCCTTGTTTTTAACACATGATGCTATGATTTCCGTGTATTCCTTTTCTCCAGGCTGGGTTCGGGCCGATAGGAACTTCATTCCTTGGAAAATCTCCATGGCCTGTGCATGTTGTTTGTTATCGGCGTATCCTTGCATTATGGACGAGAAGATTGATTTGGATATCTGGATTCCTCGTTGCTTCATTTCTTGTAATAATTCATTTACTTTGTGTTGCTTGTTGTTTTTAGTATATATTATAACTAAAGTTTCATAATGTTCAAGGGTTAATTCCGTCAGCTGTTTGATTAAACCAAGGTATTTCTCAACTAACTTCAATCGAGTATCGTTCACTTGTCTTCTCCCACTGGCCAAACTACGAAGGAATAAGTAGTATGTCCCTTCAGGTATTGTGATATTCGCTTCTTCATACATGGATTCAACCAAGGGTAATAACTGGACTAATGTAGCTGCCGGGATCTTCTCTAAGAATTTATGGATTGTCCCTGGTGCCAAACTGGTGAACCCTCCACCTAATTTCAATTGTTGGATTAATACGGGCCAATTTTGTACTGTATCGTTGATTAAAAATGACGGCGCAAGACCTAACCTGTCAGTAATCGGTTCAGGAAGTTGCAAATTAGCGTTGTTTTCCGTGGTATTAGCTGATGGTGAAGGTATTGGTGTAGGAGTAACTCTTGGATCAAATTTAGGTTTAACTTGTTGATAAATTACATTGGCCGTAGATTCAATATAATCTTGATTAACTTCAACAGTGTCTTTCTTGTATAACGTGTCACTAGTTTTATCAACCAACTCTCGAAGTGAATCAAATTTGAGTTTCTGACGATCAACCCGCTGTTTCAGTTTATGTTCCTCTGCTGGTTTCTTGTTGGGGTGTTTCTTGGACTTGGCCAGTTCAAGTTTTTCTCGTTTTCTTCGAGTTATTATTCGTTGTTTAGTTTCATCTTGTAATATAAAAAGAGTTCTCTGGATAGACACTCTATTACATGCTAGTGCGACCACTACACTACTCTTCTTCGGTATATATCGAAGCATACTCCCTGGGTGGTTTAGTTAACTTGTTGCAAAAGAAGCAAATTGAAATTTTTTTATACGCGACATTTTATCCATCGCGAGACTTTTCCAAGAAAACTCACCTCACAACCACCGCGACATTTTGGTGATTTGATTTTGATTGGATTTGGTAGCTTCAAAAAATCCAATTTACGACAAACTCCTTCTAAACTCCGCAAGGATATTAACTACACACACTAGGAACTACACTATGTCACATACTGGAAGTGGCCATTCGTCTCGACAACATCTCGGTGCTGCGCCCGATGCCGAACAGATCCTCCCTAATCCTCCCAATGTAGTTGGTACTGCCCAGGACATCCCCCCAGATATGGCAGTCTTACTTCAACAATTGGATCAAGATTTCATGATCAACAAAACCATAGACCAATGGACATATATCAATCGAAGAGAAGAAATCATGGCCCTGATTGCCCGTCTACAAGATCAAGAATTCGATACCGATATCTTGGACCCAGAACAGTTGGAAAAACCATTAAATCCTCGAAGACTGCTTGAAATGATGCGACAACAAGATGATAATACTGATTTGGTGACGATTCTAAAAGCCCGTGCTAACTTGTATAAACAGGAAGTTGCGTT